>JAECUM010002177.1:0-133613 GCA_016617855.1 Megalonaias nervosa
AAATCCTTTCAGAAGGTCAAACTTGGTGACGTACTTGGCATTTCAATTTTATCAATACAGTCATCGATTCTTAGTAATGGAAATGAATCTGTTTTTGTCACACTGTTCACCTTCCTATAATCAGTGCACATACGGAAAGTTTTATCTGGTTTCGGAACAAGTATACATAGTGAACTCCAATCACTTTTACTGGGCTCTATGAAATTGTTCTCCAGCAAATACTGAATTTCCTTTTTCACGTATTCCTGTTTGAGAGGGTTCATCCTGAATGGGTTCCGTTTCACAGGTTTTGAATCTACAATTTCAACGTCATGAAAAATTTTGTTTGTCCTCGTAGGAATATCTGGAAACAAGTGCTCATATTCGAATAATAACTGTTTAAGTTCATTCTTTCTTGCTGTTGTAAATGTAAAAGTTTCTGGTCCAAATTTTTCATAATTTCCGAATTCCGAAGATTTGTTGCTCCAAGATCAACAGTGTCCAATTGAATTTCTTCACTTAAATCCTCAGTTTGTGGGACAAGTACAACTAAATTTATTGCATGATTTACCTGGCTATCTCTTTCAATATACTCCATTAACATGTCAATATGACAAAGTTGTTTTTGTTTCCGCCTACCAGGAGTATTTATGATGTAATTTAAATCATTTACTTTCTTTTCAACCGTGTATGGACCATAATACTTGACCTGAAGGGGATTTTGTGGAATGGGCAAGAGAGCTAGAACTCAATCAGCAGGCTGAAAACTCCTATCACTTGAGTTTTTATCATATCTTGATTTCATTCTGGACTGATTAGAGTGCAGATTTGCTCTTGCGACCCCACAAGCCTTTAACAACTTGTACTTAAAATCAGAAACATAATCAAGAAGATTGAGATCAGTATCTTCATTAGAAAAAAGTTTCTCTTTCAACAACTTCAAAGGTTCCACGCACAGTATGTCCGAAAACTAGTTCAAAGGGACTGAATCCTAAAGATTCTTGAACTGACTCCCTAACAGCAAACAAAGCGAATGAATGCCTTCATCCCAATCTTTGCTCGTATCAAAGCAATATGATCGAATCTATTCTTTAAAGTCTGATGAAATCTTTCTAAGGCCCCTTGGCTCTCAGGGTGATAGGCAGAAGATTTAAATTGTTGAATGCCTAATTCGTGCATAGCTTGCTGGAAATTTCCAGACATGAAATTTGACCCTTGATCCGATTGGACAGATCTGGGAAGGCCAAACTTAGTAAAACAAAACTTATCAAAGCTTTTACTATGGTTTTGGTTTTAATATTCCTCCAAGGAATCGCCTCTGGGAATCTTGTTGACGCACACAAAATGGTTGCCTGACTTGGTCTTAGGTAAGGGACCAACACAGTCTACCATAATTCTGCTAAATGGTTCGTCAAATGCAGGAATAGGTTGCAGATGAGCCTTAGGAATCTTCTGATTGGGTTTTCCTACCATTTGACAAGTATGATAAGATCTACAAAATTTTCAAACATCAATTTTGATTTTTGGCCAATAAAAGTGAGTCAAGATCTTGTGATAAGTTTTATTTATTCCTAAATGACCAGCCAGAGGAGTTTCATAGGCCAAACAAAGTATTTCCTGTCTGTAAGACTTTGGAACTACAATTTGATAGTTCACTGACCATTCGTCATTAGCATGTACCTCGGGAGGTCTCCATTTTCTCATAAGAATTCCATTTTTAATGAAATAACTGACAGGTACTTCAGTGGCTTCAGTTTTACTAATGGCCCTCTGAAAAAAACAGGAGATCTGACTATGATTTGGTTAAGGAGTGCATCTTAAAGGGTTATGCGTTTGTCCCTGAGGCTTATCGGCAAAAATTCAGAAACTATAAAAAAGAACCTGGTCAAACTCATGTCGAATTTGCAAGAAAAAAGAGCAGTTATTTGAGAGATGGTGCTTAGCCAAGAAAGTTGAACGTGATTATGAAAGTCTTAAACAACTTGTATTACTTGAAGAGTTCAAAAACTGTATCCATTATGACATTAAAACTCATCTTGAAGAGCATAAGATCGAAACCTTGGAAAACGCTGCTCTTGCTGCTGATGAGCATTCTTTAACTTATAAAGTTCCTGTTGTAGGCAAATCTTTCACTCAGCAGTCTACTAGTAGAAAGGTATTTCAGCCTAATACGACTCCTTCTAAAACTCAATCTGGCACAACTTCTAAAAATCAAGCTTCTTATAAACTTGATTCAAAATCCTTGTCTATTCCTACGTGCACCTATTGTAAGAAAAAAGGACACGTCATTTCTGATTGCTTCAAATTGAAATATCGGCATCAGAATCAAGATAGACCTATCCCAAATGCTCTTTTCTAAGAGGTCAAGGTCACGGTCATGTATTGAAAGCAATACATTTGTTGGATCTAATAAACTCCAGTCTGATTTTATTATGGAGAATTATGAACCATTCATGTCGAAGGGTTCTATATCGCTCTTGGGTGATTTGGCCACACCTATCCCTATTAAAATTTTAAGGGATACAGGAGCTTCTCAGAGTCTTTTATTATCAGGTACTTTGCCTTTTTCTGAGAAGTCCTGTTCTAATGAGAGTGTTCTCATTCAGGGAGTAGAGTGCGGCTTTGTTAATGTTCCTCTGCATTCTGTAAATTTGTCATCAGACTTAGTTTCAGGAACTGTGACAGTCGGGATAGTGTCGACTTTACCCGTTGAGGGCATTCATTTGTTGCTAGGCAACGACCTAGCTGGAGACAAGGTTGTGGTTAATCCATTTGTAACTGACAAGCCTTCTTTGGATCAGAAATTTTATCCTGTTGAAAAAGAATACCCTGATTTATACCCAACTTGTTCAGTTACCAGAGCTATGTCAAAGAAAGCTCTTGAGAATGATTTTGATAAGGAAAATATTCCTTTAGCCGACACGTGTATTGGTCAGGCTTCTGATGAGGTCACTTTCACTCCTAGTTTGGATCAATCAAAAGGTATTGATCACAATGATTCTCTTTTAAATACTCATTCTCTTTTATCTAATCAGGGTGATAAACGACAATCACTTGTCGTCGAAGTACACATTGCAATAATTGAGTCCAATGCTCCCTTGGCCATTTCAAATTTTCAGCAACTTTTTCAAAATAAATAGAATATTTGTCTACTTCCTTTTCGCTAAAAGGGGAAACTAACCTATAATGTTTTGTAATATCGAAACATGAATTTGTATGTAAAGTGGGATCGTGCTTTTCACTTGCCAGCTCAAATTCTTTCATTTTAATTTGAAATTCCTTTTGATCCTTCTCCTTTTGCATCTGTACGTGCATTTGTTCTTTTTGAAACTCCAATTGTATTTGTTCTTTCTGTAACTCCATTTGCATTTGTTTATCTCTCTCTCTCTCTCTCTCTCTCTCTCTCTCTCTCTCTCTCTCTCTCTCTCTCTCTCTCTCTCTCTCTCTCTCTTATTTCTCAAATTGTAATTTCATTTGTTTATCATTCTCTCTTTCCTGTCTCTCTTTCTCCTCTTTCTCAAATTGTAATTGTTTATCTTTCTCCCTCTCCTGTCTCTCTTTCTCCTCTTTCTCAAATTGTAATTGCAATTGTTTCTCTTCTAATTGCAACTGCATTTGTTCTTTCTCTTTCTTAAGCTCGAGCTTCCTTAACTCCAATTCCATCTTTTATTTCATTTTTAATTCCATTACTTTTATGTCAGAGTCCGATACCGACTTATTGACCGAAGCCAAAACACTTTTATCAAAAACATTCTTCTCTACCAAATATTGAATCAAAATGTTTTTAATTTCTTGTTTCGTTAAGGAAGATTTTGCTTCAGAAAGATCGTACTTTCTGGCAAGTTCAAACAACTCGTCTTTTTTTCAGACTATCCAACTGCTCCTGAGTTGGACTAGAAAGGAAAGTTTCCATTTTTGATGACATTGTGAATGAAAGCCTGTTGTTTTCACTAAAGATTTCAAACAAAATGTAAAATATTACTTGGAATTTGAAATCTAGGGGAATTTAAATTTCAAAAAAACAATTTTCTGAAATATTTTAGCCAAATTTAAATATCCAAGGACGAGCAAACTCAGTTTTCTCTTGTTACGTGTAGGCTCGTACAAAAATAGCAAGAGAAATGAGTGAAGCCAACAAGCTTTGTATATTTTAACAAAATAATTTATTTCCCTAGAAAACAATGTAAAAATTGGAAATAGGACTTACGGTTTGTGAATATAATCCAAAATTTAATCCTAAGATTGAGAAATACAAGTCCTATCACTAAACAGTTCTAATAAAATAAAATCTCGATGAATTTCCAATATGGAGGCCATGACGTCAGATGAGACTGTTGTACGGGTAGTAACGGATCCTCGATTGAATCACAGTTTATGTTTCCGTATAACTCCAGAATAAATTTTCACTGAACTTATTTGTCCCAGAACTTTTTATAAAAAGGGAACACTTGTCTGGTTTTCTAGAGAATAAATTATTAAATTCCAAAAAATAGAAAAACTTCAAAACAAGCCGGCATCAACAATATAAAACACCTTGTATCCTCAAGGTGTCAAGAATACGACTAAATGAAAAATTCTGAGAACGAGTATTAAAACCCAACTAAAACGTCATTTCAGTTTCACGTGTTGGGTCACGTGGTCTCTTAACATCGAACAGCGTAATAAAAAAAATTCCGATTGTCAAGTAGCTAGAATAGCCCTATCTAAGTACCAAATTCTCATTCTGAAAATATATAAAATAGAAAGACTGTTTACAATCCAGTTAACACGCGGGCCGAAATGACCTTGGAAATAGCCAATCGTTATCACTCGATGTTTACAAAACCTGTATACCAGCGTGAGCTAAAATGAGTGCTTCTGTAATAGGTTTTACCTTTTTAATAAACAAAATTTACTTGAAAAAATATCGAATCCCGTGAAAATAATCATTACAATAAAATGTAATGAAACAAAAAATAAAATAAAAAGGAATTTTAAAACTAACACACAAGCAATTTAATTACATATACGTAACAATGTAAGATTGACTGATTCTGAACGAAATGTATTACCCTCAGAAATTATTATTATTATTATTATTATTATTATTATTATTATTATTATTATTATTATTATTATTATTATACCTACCAGTTATTGTAGATATTGCTATATTGTTGTCCAAGCACAGGTATTAATTTCTCTCTGCATTGCTCCTTTGAAATTTCCATAGGCAACAATTTAATTTGTCTGTTAGTAATGCCATTATGGTACAATTTTAAATTGAAGGTTATACTCAGAAGATAACTAACAAACAGTGCCGGATTAAACCCTGTGGAGGCCCCTAGGCAGTCGAATTTTCGGGGGCCCCCCTCGCAAATTATCTCCTAATACTCTCAAGATCAAATCAATTCAATATTATTTTGATACGTTGTCGCGGGGACCCTAAAAGGCATGGGGCCCATAGACCGGTGCCTACTCTGCCTATTTGGCAATCCGGCACTGCTAACAAATTTCAGGAATTTCCTATTTCTATTGATTAAAGATATTGATTTGTTTTTGTCGGTGTTAGACTTAAGTTTAATAAGTTAATGATAACTAACTGGAAGAAGAATCTGCTTATATTTTATAACCATTAGTTAAAAAATTAATAAACTCAAATTAAGTTCAAATATTTATTATCAACAATTAGGTACTGACCCATCTTCAGTTATGTCGATGTCGATTTTATAGTGCTGAGTTCAACATCTTTAGAAAAAAAGCAATCAACCCGCATCGTTCAAACTTCCAATGTGAGGTCAAAGCCAAAGCCCCCCCCCCCCAAAAAAAAGAAACGGTGAACTGGAGGAATAAAAAAAGAAGAAAATAGAAAGCATGCCTATAAATTAACAGGAAAGTAAGGTTAAAGAATCATGTTGTTTGCAATTTAAATATTGAGAAAGCATACTTAGAAAGCAACAGTCGATTACATTTAGCATGTAAATCATGTGATGTTCACACCGTGCTAGAGACAATATCGGTCTATGCGGTCCATGGGTTTCTATGCGTGTCAGGGTATGAGCGACATACATCGATATGTTAACTGGTTGCCTACCCATGAAATTTTCGGTTAATCAAAAATTTATTTACAGTACCACACCCAGCACAAGATCAAGGGAACTCAGAAGCTCATGTTAGTGTACAGATTTGTACGAATGGAAATGCAATATGTGTTTTTACGATGGCGCTTACCATACTTTTGTACATATAGCATATGAACAAAACGATTCTTTTTCCGGCTGCTTTTGAGACATTTTTAGCGCTTTACATTTAAAATAAACCATGTAATAAAGGCATGGTCCCTAAACAAATGTTACGTTCAGAGAATTATTGCCAAGTTTCCTTATATCTGCCAGTATTTAAACGACATAGGCGTTGTGTATATAGGACTGATAGACATAGTAGGGACCTTTACATAGCAATAATGGTCCCCGACAATAGCTTGCATCCACACAATCTTTTCCCTTTTATTTATTTACATCTTCAGAACATCTCTTTAGAATAAATTCTTAACTAAGCTGGCCACTTATGAATAATATAAAAACTCTAATGATGATGATGATGATGATGATGATGATGATGATGATGATGATGATTATTTTAATTATTATTATTATTATTATTATTATTATTATTATTATTATTATTATTCCCGCGCATTTGTGCGATGCTGTGTCGTTTGGTACTAACAGGGCCGTGGAGGGCGACCACGGGCCCTGGGGTAAGAAACACCTGGGCCTCTCCTATTTCTTGTTCAAACAAAAGTTTTCTTTTATAAAAGTAAAAAATGTTGTTCGGCTCGGGCCCCGGGGATATATCTCCGGTTGCCCCCACCTCCTCCGTCGGCCCTGGGTACTCATACTTCATTTAAATGAGGAGTTCTCACAGACTATCATTTTACAGGATTTAAATCCGAGATTTTACTTCATCACCAGTTTTAATATTTAACGCCGCTATACTTTGTTTTAATTCTTCGAATTTTACCTTTTCTTCTCTTATCCACATGCAGCTGCGCATAATCTGTCCTGATACAGTGTGCTGTCCGCATTGTTAACAATTGGCAGGCGTAGGTCCGTACCTTATTGGCGATCAAAGTTACATCCTGCTCCTGTGGGTGTAATTTTGCTACCAACACACCAAAATACAAGCGTATACCGAACTACGATTCATTGAAGGTCAAAGCCAAGATGGCGGGAGACAGTAGTTTGGGAACGGGTTCCGAAGTGGAACCCGTGAAAGAGAAACAATGGCAGTTAGAAAAGCGTATAAAGGAACAGCATATCAAGCGAAAGAGCAGATATCTTCCATTTTCGATAGAGCCTATGCCTTATGAGCGACAGAGGCTGGCTGAGCCCATGACCGATGAGGACCGTTTTCTTCGAAAACAATGGTTGAAAGATCAAATATTGTCACCCAGCGAACCCCGTCATGTCGAAGGTTTAGAACCCAAAAACATATTTAAACGAATTTATGGCTATCCTGCAGACCTGATGTACAAAGCGTTCATACCAGTCGTGGTAATTTGCTTTATTGAATATTAAGTAGTCAGTATCTTCATTGTCCTTCAGTCGACTTGTTCCTACAATGACTAAGTCTGAAATTTTATCATTGTAGTAACAAGATGTCTGCGACAAAAACAAACAATTTCATGTACAGGTATATACAATAAGGCAAGGTAGGAAACTAATCTAGGTGGGTGGGGTGCAATATAAATATTCGTTAATTTTTTTCCCATTCCATTCGTGCAACAAATCATACCATGCCTAGAAGAATAAATGGTAATCATCCACTAGCCATAGTTCCATGACAGTAAGAACAAGTTCCAAGACAGTAAGGACAAGTTCAAAAGTAATCTAAAACAAAACATTGTGAATCCAACCTCAGGAAATTCAGTGTGAAACCATTTCCAGTGTCAAGGTCATATGTCCTACACGGCAAGACAGTCCCTTTGCATTTAAGTTCTAGGGATTTTATTAAAACAAAATATGATAATGTAGGAGGCACTGATTTATATCAGCTTGAGAACCGTTTACACCTTGACAACCTATAATATCACACCAATGGAAGATATATATATATATATGAAATGGGTGGAGCTAACACTTAGGTGCAACTGAATTCAGTTTAATTGTTTTGAGATTAATTTTGAAGTTACAATAGAAGAAGAGGAAACAGTTATGACACAAATGGACTGCCTTTTGATCACATATCAGAATTGGTATTTTGGACATCATATTATAATCAACTAGTCGGAATTGGAGCCATATGGCAGCTCACGAAGCCGGTTGTCAGGGTGTGGACCAACTTGAATAATTTTATTGGCAATTTATTTGCTTCATTTGGCAGAATGTTTGGAATTTTGGAATTGTTAATGACTTTACCAGATTCATTTCTGATAAAATATCGACATTTGTTTGATTTGCTTTAAATTATAATCACTTAGACAAAACAGGAATATAAGGCTTCTCACGAAGCCAGTTTTGAGCGTAGGAGTATGTTTTAAGGCAATTAATTTGCTTCAGCTGGCAAACATTTAAGACCTCGAGCATTTTAATTAATGGATCATTCAGAAAAAATTTAACAGACAACTTTCAGTGCATACATCTGAACTTTAAAATCACAATGGCGCAAAGAAGTATATTTTCTTTTCTGTCTCAGTCTCGGAAACAACCTGCCGGTGATGAATTTTCTGACCCTCAGTCTCGAAAGAAACAGAAAGATAGTGTCAGCTCTTTGGAGAAGGAGAGTCAATCTCCGAAATTTGTTAGAAAATGTAAGAATAAGTGGAAAAGTGAAGTGACAATTCTGTGATGTACATCCTTGATATCTGAATAATATAGAACCTTTATAGTTGTACGGGTATAAATTTGCATATAAAATGATTTCATCAGATCATAATATAATATGTTCAGAAGTTGAAAATATAATAAAGTATAAAATAATCCTCTGTCTGTTTCTTATATAAAATGTAAACACAGTAACATAGAAAAACACTTTCACAAAATTCAGATTGTATGTTTCATACAAAATACTGTACAAATATTTTTCATTATTCAGCACAAGACAAGAAATCTTAAACGTTTGTTTCCACAAATAACGAGAAATCACAACTATGGGTTCGTGACTGTTCAAAAGAATTAACTCTTGAGATTTTAGTTTTGACTCTTGAGATTTTGAAGCCAAGGGTCAACTGACTCTTCGGGTTTGAAATCTATTGAGAACCCTGTATTTATTAGTGAATATAAAATGGAGACTTCTTTTTATTTGTTTTGATGTATTGTCATGAATTTTGTTATGTGTCAGTAGCATAGGGAGACTGTTCTGCAGCACAGGACTAATTGGTCCAAATCATTTACTTATTCCATTTTTTGTCTTCATTATTTTCTTTAACTGTTGAATGTCTATAATGTTGTATAAGGACAGAATTTGTAATTATAGTTGTTATATTGCATTGTATTCTTTCTCATTTAGTTGTTTTACAGTGGCATCACATATGGTAATTGGTACTGCATCTAAAACTGAATTTCTGCCGATGTCTAGAAAAATGGATAAATTGAGCTTTTTTAACACAGGCCTCAGTAAGTGTGTAGTTTTTTTCCACATTAACACAGACACTTTGCATTCCATTTACCACTGAAAGCTCAAAGCTTTCACAATATAAATTGTCAGCAGCTGAGAAGAGTGGAGAAGTTGGTATAGCTCTATAAGGGTGGAGAGGTCTCTCTATGATTTTAAAACTTGGAGTCCAGGACCCCTATTATGGTAAAGTTACAGTCCCCATAAGTGTATTGTGCATACCTTAAGTGGCTAAATGTCCAGATGAGAAGAACCAGTGGTTGTCACTGAGTTTAATTTTCCAAATTCTTTACACCACTGACATATAACCCTTGTTTGTCCATTAGAGTGAAAATGAATTTTGTCAGTTCAAGGAAAGGACTTATTCCAAAATATAAGTCAGGCATCACACACTTTGTTACACTTGGCTACTGTTCCATCCAAACTATCAGTTCTAGCAACTTCAGCGCTCTGCTGAATCTCATTTCCATCTTCGTCAATTTGCTGTTAAACCCCAAATACTTGTCCAAATTTTGCAAACGGCATTTTGTCTAAGTCTTGACATGTCTTGAATTCAAGGTCACACGCACTACTTATTCTGATATACTAGGAAACAAACACAATAACAAAAGCTAAGTTTGTTCATCTGATGTACTCTTATAATGACCACATGTACATCTCTGGCTCTTTCTGCCTCTGAATTTGGGGCCTTGTGTGGCCAAGTGGTCTAAAGCACTCACAGTTACAGATCACTGCCATCTCTCCTGTTTGCATGGGTTCGAGTCTTGGGCTTGGCCAATGTGGGTACGTGAGAAAGCTTACCAGTAGCTTCTCACGGGTCGGTGGTTCTTTCTGGGGTTTACCCAGGTTCTTCCTCCACCATTTATCCTGACCACCATGTATAGCCTATCTTATACTAAAAAATGGCATTAAACCCTATATCAACAACAACAGCCTCTGAATTCAGTCATTTTAAATATTTGCATATTTTCCCACCACTTGGGAGCTAGTCAAAGTCTTTGAACTTGCCGCCCAGTTATTGCGTCATGTTCCTTTGATGTACTCTTACAATGACATGTCATCTAGGGGTCTTTCAGCCACTGAATTATGCCATTGTAAATATCAGCACAGCTAAAATGATCAATTGATAAACACATTTTAACACTCAGCAGATGGTTGAAGCAGGACTGGCAAGCCTTTGAATTTGCCACTCAGCTGTTGAGTGCATACTGAGGGCTCCTGCGTAAGTGATTATATGCATCCCAGATAAAAAATTTGTATCCAAAATACGTGTGATTAAGCATTTCTGAGACATCTGGAGTGACCTCCATTGATTAATCTTGCTACTATCTTGTTGAAATCTGCAATAATAATTTCTCAGTAACAATCAATAAAAATCCTTCAGAAGACGATATAACTAAAGATAATGTTCACAAAAAAATTTCTAAAATAGTAATTGATTGGAAATCAGCATGGAGGTTGGATCCTGTGAACTCCTGCAAGGAAAAAACATTTGAAAACATGACAACAGTTGTAACATTGTGATGATTTTGATATTTTGAGCAAGCACTAGTTGAATTCACACTCCTTACATTAATGGGTAGAAGAACCGTATACAGATATTAAAGTTCTTTGTCCGTTAGTGAAGCCATTTGCATGAATACATTTTTATATGTAGCACCATGTACCATTCATGATAATGTTGGAAAACTGAATACACGTATAGGTACAAAGCTATGTAGTGCAGTGCACTGTAGCTATGTTGTGTGTGTGTTGTCATATATGTAGTTGTCATATATGTTGTGTGATGTGCTGTCATATATGTAGTTTCTGTTTTAAGATTGAATAATGCTGTTTTTAGTAGCATTTTTGCTAAATTATCAAATGTAAAATAAAGTTTCTTAATGCTCTTACTCCAAAATGTCAGACAATACCAAAACTTCTAAAAGGACACTTAATTTTTTATTTTCTCACAGTAAACAGGACTGAATACATACCTAGCTGTACATAATTATCATTTTTATTATCAATAATCAAGATAATTTAAATTTATTTTGCAAAATCTTCATTATCTACATTAATTGAAGAACATTAAAGACTCCTGATTTGAAAACTCGGCTTTTTGTATACAATTCGCATCATATCATGAATTTTAAGCAACAGTTCACATCTCCAGTGCACTCTGAGCTTTTTAGAAATATCAAAAGTCACACAGATAAAAGAATGATTTCGCATGGCTTGAAATCAGAATATTTTCCACTAACCTACAGGATCACTATATTAAAATTTGTACAGATCCTGCCTAAATTGGACTGATGCTGCAAATGCCAAGTAGAAGTCAGTTCAGTTTCTAATTCAGCAGTTTTTATTCATCAGCATCAACTCAAAACAATAAATGTATTTAACAGTACTCAAGGAAAGTTGAAAGTTTAATTTCTGTATCTGATTTCATCTTCAGCTCAAGTTCCATAAGTCCTAGGGTCTGGCCATCTGTTTCTTAATCTATTAGCACTCAACAGCTTCATGACATCTCTTCGATTATTTCATTGTTTTTATACCATCATTGAACCATAAGGCAAAAAAAAAAATTGCACAACAAAATCAAACCAGTTTTGGGAATGGGGGGGTAAATTTCTTGGGGGGATAAAAAGTAAAAATGTGCTAGGGCAACAAAAAACAAGGATGGTCAGTCGACTGGAAACACATATATCTTTTTAACCCAGTGAAGTACCCCATTGACTTTTGTATTTCACAGAACACTCAGTGCAGATCACATCCTTTCCAGGGTCATGTGCATTGTATGCCAGAACTGTTTTTTCTTCACCCTCATTCTGGGTCAAAAATCAGGATGTGAGTTATACACACCAGACTACTGTTCATTTTCCTGGCATTTCTGATACTTTATTACTCTCTTCTTTTGATCATATTTATAATTGTGCCCCCTCTTGTTATTGTCTAATGTTTCAGTGCTGGCTTCATGCTGCTAAAAATTTCCACATATGTTTTTTGGAACTTTACCTTTAGTAGGCACCATGCAGTCAATATTGTGTTGAGGTGCCATTAAATGCCACTACTTATATGCTTACATACTTTTACTCTCTAATTGTCACTGCACAATGCATTGAATGTTTACCATCAGTGATATTAAACATTATTCAGTATAATTCAGGATTTTTCATTGAGTCAGCCAATACAACCTTTTCTCAATGACCAGTTCTAGCCTGATACACATCTTTTCTTACCCGCCTTATTAAGAAACGGTGTTTGGGGCCAGTACACCAAGCTAGTTCCATATGTGAGAATGTTTTGGCAGTAATCACCCTAACTTACTTGATGCTTGGATTAACTCTTGTCCATATCCATCACATAATTTATTGTACCTGGTTAAGTGCAGGATGTTGGTAGGTATTCAGTTAGCAGAATAAAAATATTACTTAACCTTTGAAAGGGAATGGCATATCTGTTTTTGTTTCATACATCTGGCACAAGACCACTTGTTAGCTGCTGTGATAGCAACTGTCAGTCATTTTCACTGCTCCAGTGGATTAGTGACAGATTGGGGTTTTAGTGATTCTTCTGCAAAGTCAGTCCTACTTCTAAAGTATTATGATCAAGTCAGTATTATCAGTGAAAAGAAAATAAAAACTTCAAAAATTGGTTTCTGTTACAGGGGGAGATTCCAGCAGCAGTTGGCAGGATAATGATCCCTAGAATTCTCTTAACCTGTGGTGTACTGTATTATTGGTATTACTGTATCAAGTATGCTCCAAATGTAAGTATGTCCAGAATGAGTGGTGTCACTGTCTTTTGCTTTTTTATCCATTCTTTTTATTCTCTTCTAGATTGCTTCCCATTATATGAAGGAATTACCTCCCCATAGTACAGTACTGCTCATTTGGTCAGTGGTCTAAAGTGCTCAGCTTTAAAGAATGAAAATGGTGATGATCTGACTTCAGATACGGCTGCTACAATTACAGTATTGAAGTGCTTATAACAAACTCTCTTAATTGGATGGTCATATCAGCATGGGATTTCTTCAAATGATGCCCAGTTCGAAATGAAAATGGTTCTGATCTTAAATTAGTATGGAAGCCACAGTTGCTAATTTGAACATCTTATAACTCAAGAAAAAGATTGTTTTGACACTCAGCAGTTGAAAAGAAGAAATTGTCTTATCCTGAATTCCTGGGAATTCTTTGTGGTCAGTAGAATGTCAGTCACTTTGAGGGATACCTCTTCACAATTATTTATTTTTGCCTTTTATATGTTTTTTTCAAATTCCAGTCGTGATTAATTATTAAACACAAAATTGCTGTCTCTCTCCCAAATCCAATTAATCGATTTATTACCAAAGATATTTATTGGACAGCCTATTGTACTTTCATCAGACTTGCTTCATTCTGCATTCAGATTTACATAGTAAAATGTGTCACATCAGTTTTTACATGTAAAGGTTGTAGCTATTTTAATTTCCTAACTGTAGGACTGTTTAACAAAATAATTGCATTTTTTTAAAAATTGTTTTATGATAAATTGGAGCTTGCTGACTTAAAGTAACTGAAGCAGGACATCTTCTCTGACAACATGGAAAAATTTATGGTAATATGTTATAAGGGAGATAATATAGCTGTGCATCAGATTATATTGCAGTGTTCTTCCATTTTTAGAGCATGTGAACTTATTTGCAACAGTTGGTCATGTCTTGACCTTATTTATCCACTTCAATTTGATGAAGAGGATGCATGGTGTATTAGGCAATTTTCTACATTAAGACATAACTTGTGGATGGAGGAGCATTTTTTTAATCCTCTCAATGGTCTTTCCACCACATATGCAATGAGAGGAGAAACAAAAAATTGTGTGAGCAGTACTGTAGGTATTTAGCTAAAAAATATAGTGAAAACATATTTTCTTTTGGACAGAATAGGGAGAATGAGAGTTGAACAGGGAGAAGTAAGAGCAAAGCAAGAAATGCAATAAATATTGTGTATATGTGTGTTCTTTATGTAGAAAATTTTCTGCTGTATTTATATTTTAGCACAATTTGTAAGTATACAAATGTATTAAGTTCATATGCAGTGTATATTAGCTACATGACTTTAAAAGAGCACAGTAGAAACTATACATTTTAATTAATTTTAACTGATAGGAATACCTAGATTTCAGAATTAAAATTGGAAGTTGGTAAAAATGCTTAATCAAGAATTTTTATGTTTACTTTCTAACACTTTACAATAAAATAGTAGTCTAGAAGATTTCAGAACTATAGTTTGAAATGTTGACTAGGCTGATAGCATGAGATGAGAGTAAATGCACAAGTGTCTCCATACTATAATGTTCATCAAAATTTAATTGTTGCCAGTAAAATGTTACCATAACAATTCATCAGTGGTAAACTGAATCATAAAAATTGGTAAATTGAATGAACTAGACCATTTTTTCCAACCAAATTGACACAGCCATGAACAACTATGGCACTATGCCTGTCATGTGACTGATTCTATTTTTAGAAGGAGGGACTTATTTTAATATAACCACTCACTTTCTAAATTTGTTAAAACAGTCCATTGATAGAAAGCCAGATTTATGGTTTTAGTATTTGTCTGCATACTTTTAGTAACATTGTGTAGTAGATATTATTTGCTTCAGTGCTTTTTCCATATTTTCACAATGTCAGTAAACAACATTGACTGCAGTGCTTCTCAAATTCCACACGGTAGCATTGTCCCATACTTTTCTGACCTACATAATTATATTTTAGACTGAATCTTATATCACATAATATTTAGACAGTTGCTTTCTATGAGTTGTGTATTGTCCTTAAATTATTCGCCCATTGATTCAAAACAATAGATAATTTAATGAAGAAGTACATCCTAGACACAGCGATGTCCACCATTATTGCCCCATTTACAATTTTAGGCTGATTTTATGAAGAAAATAATGCAAACATGGCAGCTAAAATCTATTCTTAAAACTCAGATTGCTATTTACACATTAATGTTTAAGTTTTGAAACACAATTTGGTATGTTTTCATCATCAAAGGACAGTTTACAGAAATCAGGAAGTTATAATGTGAGGGGAAAGGGTTTATGGTCAGTCAGCAATTAAAACACATACCCATGAATGTGCCAGTTTGGTCAGTGCAGTTGATGTCAGTACTAAGTATTTGATGTGTGTAATACATTTTGCTGGGGTTACAACACAGCACTGGAACTACACTGAACTAGGTCATGGGAACATATCAGAAGTCGTAAACTGTGGTCAGTCAGTTTACAGCTGAAAAATCATGGTGAGGTTGTTTTCACTTTTCTAGCAGAAGAAGGCAAAAATTAAATTTTATCAGCAACTTAGTCGCCCACTTTGCCTGATAGTGTGACCCCTGACAGTTGTGGTGAGGCAATCCCATGCTGGAAGGAAAGGTAGCTTAAACAATACACAAATAGGGAATTGCATCTGGAATAAAACCCATTGATCTCCCCAAAAACGTTTGATGGCATCAGTGTAAGCATATGTAGCATGAATAAATGAGTTTAAAACATGTATTATCATCATAAAGCGAAAAAATGAATATCTGAGAAATAAAGAAGCATATATCTACAAATTCTTTATTTTCCTAAGATATGGCATGATGTAGTGTAGCACCTGAAGTCCCAGTGGCAGGGAACACTGTGCCCCTATGCTCCAAATTTGAGGGATGCACAACATTTTAAAGATACAAAGCAAAATTATAGTCAGGGTTCCCAAGCTACCAGGAAATCAGGAGAAATGATAATATTTTCCCAGCCGTGAAAGCCCTTGAATTTAGCAAATATTGATGAAGGTCAGGGAAAAGCCCGGGAATTTTCCACCACCACTTGATGTCCGAAACAATTATGTAATTGAGTTGTAACTAAACTGATAGTGAGTTAAATTTATCGAGTTCTAACCAGAATGTTTGGAGGTTCCTGTATGGTTCATTTGGGTGCTGCAATAAACATATCTGCAGAGTCAATCCAGATGCTCAGTGGATTACATTCATCTAGTAGACTTTTATTTTCACAATCAGCTCAATATCCATATCTTTCCTTACATGGAAGGTATGAAAACCAGTCTAGCATCACAAGAGGCCAACATGGTGGTGGCAAAGAGTATTTGCTTACTGGATGGCCATGGAAACTTAGACATTTTTAGATCGAGTCATACATGCATGAAATCAATATGAAAATTACTTATTTTCTCAGAAATTGTGAGTACTAAAATCGTTATGTCTTTAATCTGCTGGAAGACAAGATAAAACTACGGCATTGATAAAATGTGACCTGGTATTTGCATTGCTAGTCACTTGAGTACACAAATCTCACGACCCACATTTTCAAATGTTGTGGAGAAAGAAATAAAAATATTAATGAAAGTTGTATACTGGTTGTAATATAAATACAAAAACAAAAGAACACAAAATCCACCATATTTATTCTGAGAACAACTTCCGGAGTTTTGTTGCATCATGTGACTACCAAGTTGACATGTGCTCTCTGCTTAATGAATCACACTGGCCAGATTGCTGAGCCAGCGACAAGCTTCGTGGTGTTGTTCTCAAAATAAATATATTGAGAATTATATGTTCTTTCTGGTTTTTACAAAAGGTATTTGACTTTCATTTAATGTAATTGAATTTCTGTACAACAACATTAAAATGGAGTTTGTTGTTGATACCATGTGACTATTGGACTTCCTATGTCATTTGAGATTTGTGAAGACATGTGACTATTAATGCAAATGGCGAGTACAGAGTCAGGTTTCATCTATGCTGTAGTTTCGTCTAGTCTGTCTGCGGATTAAAGACATAACGATTATAATACTTGCCATTTCTGAGAAAATAAATCATTTTCCTATCGATTTCATGCAGGTATAAGTCAGTACATATAACATAAGTTTAAATTTGCTAGGCCCGCTGGTAAGTGACTACCATATGCCACTACCACACGGTGGCGGCAAATTCCAAATTTTCTATATGCAATTACATTGACCCCACACTCCAACCTAAATGTCCAAATATGAAAATGGAGTGGGAATATTTGGAGGAAACCTGGATTAGAAAATGGACTGCTATTCATCTTAAGCCAAATTTATTCTCCAAAATGTTGAATCTCGAAGCTGAACTTTGGTGTGAAACTATTACATAGTGACATGTAGCTTGAAGCATTGGTTTCCGATCTTGAATAGAACGCAGGAGAAATGAGAAATTGTCATCCCTTGTATTATATATTAAACAACAATACAAGTCCCTGTGTCAATACAGGTTTGAGTACTGGTTTAATGAATTACAAGAAAACAAGTTGATTGTACAGAAAATTCAGTCCTTGTTTATACACCACTCCCTCGATAACTCGCGCCCTGATAACTCGCGAACCCGCTTATAATGCGGGGTCAGGTGTGGATCCCATTTTTTAAAACCAGAAATTACCCCAAAAATAGATCCATATTTTATGAACTTTATGGAAATCGCGATCAAAATTAGCTACAAAAACTTTGATATATCGCTCGTTTTATCATCGAAAATGGTAGATAGGACCTGGAAATTTTAATCAACATTATGAAATACCAAATTTAAAAATAAGTCATCCAAATTTTTTACATTTTCTTTCCAAGTGACACTCCTAGCACACCGCAATTAACGATATGTAAGGAAATTTCGATCAATGAAAATGTCACTTACGCCGAGTGGAGGCAGTACTTTAATAAATAAATACAAATTAAATAATTTTTTTATCAATTGAAATTTGTGTTCTTGTTCTATCTTCTAGTTCCTTTCAAGTGTAATCATCATAAATGCAGTGTGTCCTCTTGTAATTAAACGTAAAATGTGTCAATCTACCATAACAGCTATGTCCATGAGCATTTCTCTGAGAACCTATTTAGGTGCCAACCATGTTTTGATAACTGACTTGCAGAAGTATTTGTTGCATTGTTGCACTGAATTAAAAGCTGTCCTCCTTTGTATTATCACGTTAATTATGTCTTTTGAATCAAATAATGGAGGTGAAATAAAAGAAAAGTTAAAAGGCACGAAAATCCTATAAACTTAAAATCTAGCTGCCCCGGTCGTATGTCGGGTGAACTTACTTCATTTGATCATTTTTGAACACTGTTATAAATATTATTGTGTATGTAACATAAACTACCTTATATTAACCGACTCATTGGTAACTGTGATCAAAGATAGCAGGGCAACCAAGCGAAAAGAATACTATACTTAGTAAAATAAAGAACTTGGTTTCACAGATACAGACCATTGTGGGCAAGCGAGTTTCAGAGAATCCTTGAACTGGCACTTTGAGATATCCTCAAGAATGATAAAAAGTTTCATTATTACTTCACGATATCAATACTGTACTAATTGAACAGCATAAAAATTGAGATTCAGTGTAGACGATTGTCTCAACGAAAATTTTGCTTGCTTTTTGAACAAAAGGAATCTTGTTTGGTGGTGTATCAACAGTTAGTCTAGTTCCCTGCTCTTTTCACTCCCAGTTTGGTAGGATAGAATGCCATACCACTCCAGGAACCAGACTCATCAAGAAAACAAAAAGCAGTGATGTAATACACACGTTTTCATGTAAACATAATGGTTGTTGAAACCAGTTGGAACAATCTTTCACATGTTGGACATTTTGAAAATAAATTGTTATTTAAACAGAATAACGAATAACTTCATTAGGAAAAGTGCGTTATTAAAAATTATTATCAACGTGAATGTAAAATGAGGATTCAGTCATTAAACAGTGAAGTTCCCTAACCCCGACCCCCCCCCTGCTGTTTTCTCGATGTCCAAGCAATTTTTTTCAATTTTTGGAGGTCCTTCGGTAACTCGCACACTCGCTTATAGCGCAGTCTATGTTTGTGGACCCCGTTGTGCGCGAGTTATCGAGGGAGTGGTGTACAACAATATATAATTTTGAAGGTCTTTTGTCAAAATTTAAATCAACCTTTTTGAAAATATTTTTTTAAATGATAGATTTTTAACCAGATTGTCATAAGGAGATTAGGTTGTTTGATAAATCTTGTTTGGGATTTACTGGCACAGATAAATTCAGGGCTAAACTCTTTTCATTACAAGACAAGATTCTAATTCTTTGCATTTATTTTTATTTATTATACTGTAATAGGAAATGTGTTTACTCTGTATAAGATGCATATACATATTGCTATAGAATTCTTTAGAATTAAAGATTTGAAAGGAAACAAAACTAATTTGTGTTCATTATGTTGCTCAAACGTAGCAACATAATGCAGGTCAGCAAAGTGAAGTTAGAATTTTTATTCTGTATATTGAAATGACTTTACATGCCAATTTTTAGGAATATAATCAAATTTTTTGTGTGTGATACATTTTGTGGTTTTGTACATGATCATCTTTTCTGACTTATGTTTTGGGGCCTTGAAAGAGAAACATCTTTAGATTTAGAAAATGCATGTTTTATAATCTAAAATGTTCTTTAATTCCATTCAGTAATGGTCATATGTGAACCTTGAAAAAATCAATTTCATCCTGGAAATGACCAGGAAATTTATCTTTAGAAAAGCGTATAGTACATAATGCACTAGTGGTGTTAAAAAAAGAATGGGAAAATCTTATTTGCTTTTACAGTTTTGCCACCTTATCTTTGTTGTCAGCTCTGTACTTAATATTTCCTTTGGAGACGTATTTTTGCAATAAATATTTTATCTTGTGCTCAAGAAGTAACTCGTGAAGACATTAACATGTTTTGAATATCCATTTAACCTGAAATGAGCTGCACTATGGAGTATTCTGTTCCAGATTTTGCTTTCATTAACTTTATTGCCCACTCATTATCTACCAGCATTTATTATAAT
This sequence comes from Megalonaias nervosa, assembly GCA_016617855.1. Taxonomy (NCBI): domain Eukaryota; kingdom Metazoa; phylum Mollusca; class Bivalvia; order Unionida; family Unionidae; genus Megalonaias; species Megalonaias nervosa. The sequence continues at coordinate 20,411 of JAECUM010002177.1, forward strand.
AAATACTTATTTTTCTGCAATTTTTTTCTTTTTTAAGTTATTAAATCATTCATTAAATGGCAGATTGTGTATTTGCATAAATTTAGTATCATTTATGATTAATACAGGACTGAGATGAATCTTCCTTGACTTGGGTGTGACTTTAACCTTACACTAGCAGCTGTCAAAGACTTTTACATTGCATCTCGGCTAACTACCACAAAAAATGTTGAATATTTTCATTGCCATATACATTGTTTTAAAATGGATATTCATTTCCGTCTTACATGTAGTTCTTATCACCATTAGCGAATTTGACCATTGCTGCCACCTACACAGAGGTATATGGACATCAACTAAAGTAAAGCTGTTGGTGTCTTTTTTTTATTTTCACTTGAAGAAAAAGAGCAGCAGGGGAGTAGGTACACAGGGTGAAGATTTGGAGGACATAGGAGAAAATATTGCAGGAAGCCGCATACACACATGCACACACACATATCCATCATTGCTAGCTTTGGTGTGACTGTGAGTGTAGTGTCAAAGGTTGTGCACTGGCAGTCGGGCCAAGGCCAATACAATAGATAACAGGTGATGTAATTATCCTGGATTATTTTAATTCATTATCCAAGAAGTAAAAACAGGTGTCATTGTTAGTAATAGGGATTTGAAGTAGGTAAGAGGGGTTTTATTTAACAGATTAATTTCTGAAGGAAACAGAAACATAAAGCGTATCAGAATTAGTGCATAGTGTAGCAGCAGGTTCTAAAACATCACAGGCTGAAATAATAGCATATCAGGACCTCTACTCACAAATTTGTACAGGGGCCCTGAGTGGCCGAGTGGTCTAAAGTGCTCTCTGTTACGGATCACTGCCATCTCACCTCTGTCTGCTTGGGTTCAAGTCTAGGATTCAGCGAATGTGGATATGTGAGAAAGCTTGCCAGTAACTTCTCGTGGGTCGGTGGATTTCCCGGTTTCTTCCTCCACCATTAATACTGGCTGCCATGTATAGCCTATCGAGTACTGAAAAATGGCGTTAAGCCCCACAACAACAACAACAACAACAACAAATTTGTACAAATAATGCTGATGTAAACATTTACACAACTTTTTCTCAAAGATTACTTAACAGAATCTGACCAGCTTTGACACAAAAAATCCTTCTATAGGGGCCTTCATTATTGCACAAACTAGGTGCATATCAGACAGGCGAGTGATATAAGGCCCACATGGGTCTCTTTTGTGGACATAATTTTACTAAGAATAATATGTGTCTTTAAAAACTACCTTTTTCTTTATTTTTAGAAAATAGTTACGTTATAAAATTAAGAATACATACTTTAATTTTCCTTAGAATACTCCAGTCCTGCTATATCACCAGTATCGTTGTTCATGCTATGATGGGTGGGAAATAGGTATCACTTTTATGGCATTGATTTTGGCAATTGTGTCGTTAATATGAACATTAAAATTTTGTTTTGAAGTGTTTGAAAGTCATTCAGTTTCTATATCACCTGCTGTATTTAACTAAAACTTTCCTACACAAATATTTTTAATATCTGCTGAAAGTTTTTAATTGATAAGCTGGGATGCATGTCTTGCTTGCTTAAGCCTGTTCATGAACTCTACGTGGTGTTCCATGGAAGTTTTGTTTCTTTACATACATATGCCTTCATATGAATTGCAGGATTGATTCTGATGAATAATCATTTAATTCCAGGACTGGACAAGAGCAAAAGGCTGGTACTTGTACTCAACCAGACCAAAAGCATATACAGTAAGTCCTTTTCATTTAAATTTTAGGCAAATATTGGCTTCCAAATTGGTTGCCAAAGAGACTGTCTGAAAATAAAATATTAACATCTTTTCATTGGATGAATTTATTAAATTGACACAGAATCTTGGCCAAAACATGCTGTACTTGTATGCTGAAGTTAGATATTGTTAAAAGTTTTGTCATTAAAGGTTCTGCAGTAATTGTATACTTACAGAAATTGTTAGATTTCTTGTATGTATATAGTACTTAAGAGTATGCTGTGTAGTGGGAATGCACATGTCTATCCATTCACTGTATCTTAGTTGGTATTTGAGTTTTGCAAGTAATCACTAAATTTGAGCCCATGATAAACATTGACATGTTTGGTTATTTGGTTACTTTAAAAAGGCTCCAATGGAATTTTCCATTCTTAATCTTGCTTTTGTTTACTAGTAACTTAAGAGTTGGCCCAGTATTTATCAGTATTTAATCTAATAATTCCTCCTTTCTCACAATTATTTTCTTTGAATACAAGTATTCATTAATGCAAAATTTTGGATTTCTGAAAGTTTCTTTCTTCAGAAAGAAGTCCTTTTGTGTCATTACTTCTGTGAATATATAATTGACAAATATATTGTCTTTGATGGAATGAATCACCTTTGTTGTCACTGGTGTCTGCCCTTCAGTTGTTCGTCTTTGTAGCCCTGATTCCATTGACATGAAGATTGCAGGTCTTTGATGCAGCCCTGGGGGAGGGGAATTTGTAGCCTAAGATCACAGTTTCATAAGTAATGTGGACATTTTCTTGCAACCCTAACACCACTGGCACCAATTGAGGGAGGATTATCATATGTTTCTTATGAATAAAAATTACAGGCAGGGTTTTTAAACCTGAATGAAATCTGAGGGTTTGGGAAGTCAAAAATAGAAAAAGAAATGTGGATTTTGCCATGACTTCCATTACTTATTAAAAGTTCGAACTGGTATAGCAACGGGCTACATGCACAGTTGTGTCTGATTTGGGGGTAATGTCTAGACCAAATGTATCTTTATCATTGTTCTGTGGTCCTATCAGTGTGTGCATTCCTTGCTTGTTGTGTGCATGAGGGCATGCATATGTCATGCATGCAACTCCTTGACCTACTTTGAAGTAAAGGCTTAACATTTTGGGGTCTGTGAACAGTTGTTATATTGATAACTGTGCACAACATTTGCATAATGTTTAACCTGTCCCAGAGGGAAAGGTTAATGGATATTCAGAAAAATGTGCACAGCAGTTGTATATTTTGTATCCGGTACCAGACAAAAAGGTTAATGGATTTACAGATATATATGCACAACGGTTGAATAGATTTTAACCAGTCCCTGATAGAAAGGTTAAGGGATTTACATTTGTGTAATTTTTAGAGAAACTTCCAGGGGATAGGACTTGTTTGGTTGCTTGGCACAGAAATAAATTTTCAACTTTTGTAATATCATGTTTGATGTCTTTAAATGATTAATACAATGCAATTTTGGGTGGTTGTGATTGGCGCTTACTTCATATGGGTTTGTTGACCATTATCAGTGTTGGTCAAAATTGATTTTTTGGGGTCATTGTGCGTTGGCCTCTTTTAAGTCCTCTTTCTTACACTGTTTAGTGTTGTACAGTCATTTTCTGAGATACATGATCAAGTTTTGTTGTGAATATCTTCACAACGTGTCTCTAAATTATGCAGTAATTCCACTGACAAATTGCTTGTGTAAATGCAAATCGCAGTCCAGCCGCCGTCATACTTTTGAGTGTTAAGTATCATTCAAACCACTCATTTGTTTTCCTCATGAGCTTACAACCAAGGTTTTTCCGTTCAACCACTGCGAGAGACCAAATTTCAAGGGTATAAATACTAGTTTTGTGCTGTGTTGTGTCAGACAGATATTGATCAGTATTGTGTACACATGATGTAAAAGACTAAATATGAATACTGTATCCTTACTATTGAGATTGCAGTGTAGTGCAGTGAAATAAAGCATTCCACAACACATAGTATTCTAGAAAGGTATAAAATAAACATACAGTATATTCTTCAGTGTTGGAGATTGTTGTTCCTGTAAAATTAACCTTGCTGTAATAGAGTTGATACAGACTAAATTGCTTGTTCTGCTTCAGCGTTATTTGTCTGGTTGTATACTTCTATATTGACTTGAGTTAGAGAGTCATAACACATTATATATATTACTGCATAATTAAATTCCACTAGTGAAGTATATTAAAGTATCAGTACTGTTATTATGGTAAAAGATAGACGTGTATAGCAGGGAGCATCCTTTGTTGTATTCCTACAGGAGCATTTAGTAATTGTTTATTCCCTAGAAGTGACCTTTGGTTAACTAAAATTTATATTTCAAAGTAACAGTGCATTCTGGAATACACCAAATTGCTATATCCAATGGGAAACACACAAGAGGTATCATATTTTCCATGTGTTTTAGAAATCACTTTGTTGCTGTTTCTACTCTTTCATGAGAAATATATTGAGCATATTTTTAGTTATTCTTTTGATTCATGTGTTCTTAACTTATGAGCCACACATGTGTCATTTACATTTAGGTAGGCAAAGATGAATTCTATATATAATTTAATAACAAAGGGAACATACAAAACTTATTGATTGTGACCCATTTCATAACAAGAATTTAGATTGGAATGTTAAAGACTGACAGTTTTTTTCTTGTTTCATTCTTGCACTGTACTTAATTCATTTTTTGTTATTACATTAGTCCCCCTCTTATACGGCCACCCCTTCTGCACCAGGAAAGTGACCTCATAAGACAGGTGGCATTTCCAGAGGGGTAATAAATTATTTGTGAGAAGTATATGTAATGTATGCAGTAAGAAAGTTACATTATTCAAAGTATTTAATATCTTCGTTTAAAAGTAACATTAATTATTAAAAGGTTCTTCTTGTTATAATAATAGACTTATTTCAACTGAATATGCATTAATAGTTCTAATTCTTGGTGTAAGAGTGATATGCGAGCGGGTGTTGTTGTCATGCACATTGCAAAACCATTCAAAAACATCATTTAAATCTTGGTACATACATAATTCTCTTTCCATTTGCTCCATTTTCCTACTGCTGCTGAATAACCTCCTTATTGGTTACAATATTGTTTATTCGAGTCTTTTCAACATAAAATTGTTTTATTTGAGTCTTTTCTACCTAAAATCGTTCGGCAAGTTCCCCCTCCCCACCTCCCCCGATGTTGTCGAGTAGAATAACCGACTTTTTTCTAAAATAATCGTCTCCATTTACGTGATGACATGTTAATGTTTGGTAATGATTTATTCGGATGTTGCTAACTGTATGCAATTTAATTATGCAGACGAAACTTTTGCAGAACGGACGAAATTCCTTCTTCGTAAAGGAATGTGTTGTCACGTGATTTTTCGGTCTTTGTCTGGTACCCTGTTTTGTTCAAAGCTAATTTCTCTCTGTGTGTGTCTGCAAAAATCTATTTTTAGACTATGCTGACCCTGTTATGATCTTGACAATTATGTCCGGTTGTAATCATCAGTGTTGCCAACTACAAGACTGATAAAACAACTTTTCTGCATTTAAACAAAATGCCATGTGTTTTTTTAAAGGCAACGATCTTGTCATGTGATTCATTAGTCGCAGTCTGGTACCCTTTTTGTGTATACATTTCTTTACACTAAGTGAGAGAAGCCAAAACGGCTTCGATAGGTACGCAGATTTGATCTGAACAATAGCACCTCGCAGCTGTTAGGATTTGTAATCTTGACAATTATTGTCAGTAGTAACAGCCACTAATTATGAAAGTGAACAAGCTCAGTACCACCACTTCTCAGCTATTACTACTGTTCAATAATTGTAATCTTAAAAATTATCAGAGTGACTAAACCGGACATCTCATGATAACACAGCAGTAAGGCTAATCGGATTACGTGTACTTACCTTTTTGTATGGATTAAAGTTTTAGTCTTTCTCGGTTTTATGGAATAAATGTGGCTTCTCATGAGGTGTAATTGATATAATATTAACCTTAGTGGTACATGTACTTTAGTCAACACTTCTTTCAGTAACAAAAACCTGACATCAGGAAACAGAAATCGGATTACTTAACACATGTTATGAATAAAATTGGTTCTGGATACATATTACAAAATAAAATGCGGCCGCTTGTGAGGGGTAAATTTTATATTTTTGCACTAATATGCTGGCCGCCGGTCGCGTTAGCAGGGTGGTCTTTCATGAGGGGTACTTTTGAACACAAACTCGTCGGTGCCATCAGATTCTGGCTGTAAGGAGCGGGTGGCCGCTGGTCAGGGGGGCCATTCAAGAGGGGGACTACTGTACTAGCATTTATTACATTATTGAAAACTCAAAATGTCATGTATCATGATAATAAATGTTTTTCTGTATATTTTACTTTCAATAATTTTAAATAACAATGTTGCCTTGTAAAAATAAGCATTGAAACTGTCATTCATGTCCATGTTGGAATTTCAGTATTACTGACATTTTAATACTTGTGTATGAAAATAATGTGTGAAAAAAAATGTGAAAGAAAGTTGTGCATTTCTTAACACTCCAGCTAATTTTTTAATACAACATGATTTCTAATAACCCGTTTTAAACTTCATGTAGACTTTCACTTGGATTTTATTTAGGTATAGGTACTTTGCTGTTGAGCAGATAGGAGAGAAATGTTGACATTTAGATACATTGTTTGGTAAAAGATAGGTAGATGTAAAGATTGACATGAATGGTATTCAGTTTTGCATATAAATTATGAGGAAGTAGTAAGAAAGCAAATTGTTTATCAGAGTTGTCTAAGCTTTGATGTATGTATAAACAGGTCCAGTTAAAATTTAGTATTATACCTCACTTTTCAAAAAGATAATCCCATGACTTAATTTGTGTATTCCCAAGTTTTATTAATATTGACACATGACCGTTTCACTTTATTATTACTGGGTTACTGAAAAACAAGTTGCTCATATGTGCATGTGTGTATAAAGTACACAGTTCATTGTACACTATTCAAGGTTGAGTCGTAAAATCGGGAGGGGGGGGCTGGGGGCAAACTGTAGATGTGTATGATGATTTTAGATGTTTAATTCATCTCCTGGGTGGTGGGGGAAGAGGGACTCATTTGGAAAATAGACTAAGCATAATGTAGAAATGAAGAAGGATATACATCTATTTGGCAGTATCCTAATTGTAATATTGGATGGCCTTTGTGAAATTCATTTCCTTCTGTTCTACTTTTAGATTGATGAATATCCTCCAGAGAAGGATCATGATGACTTCTATGACAAGGGATTCAAGAGCAGAACTTGTCTAAAGGATGGCAAGACTAGCTTTGTATCTGAGTAAACGTGTCATATTGATTGTTTGTTTCAGTGGTGAAAATACACTTTATTGTAAATAATATGATCAAGCAGAGCTCAAAAAATTATAGGGATGGCACCCCAGAAGAATGATGGAGCTAAATAATTGTAAATTTCTGAGATCTGGAGTATTAAGAAAAGGTATAGTTTTCTGAATTTATTCAGTTGCTATGTGATTTTCTAGAATAAGAAGTGGAAAAGAGTACAATTAAAGGTTATACCGGCATGTTTTTATTGTTATTTCTCATCAGCATTGGTATACCTTGTCCATATTCACTGGACAGGAATACAGAATTTGTCTGGTTATGCTTGTCTGTCTGTACATCCCATATGTTGTTTATGCTCTGTAATTTTGGTGGATTGAAACCAGATTTGGTACAAGGCAAAGTATCAAGAAGAACTAGGTTTTGTTCAGTTTTCTGATTTTTCTTTCATTCAAAATTTTATTGGTTATGGCCCCTTTTATTCACTTGCCCATAAGGTGGATCCTATTATGTTGTGATGTCTGGCAAGCCGTCTATCCATCCATCTGTTACCAAGTTGGTTTCTGCATAGTTTTTCGAGTTGTTCACCATCTACAGTTATCAAATTTTGTGGATGTCATGTACTTTAGGTAAGGAAGAACCATGCTGATTTCTGGGATAAAAGCTGAAAGGTCAAGGTCTCTGTGATTGAGAGAAGATAAATGGTTTTTGCACCATAACTTGTGTTGTCCACCATCTATAGGTAATTTACATTAAGAGGGAATAACCATTTAATTTGGTGGGTGGGGGATCCTCTGGGATATGTTTGATAAGAGCAAAAGCCTAACTGAGAAATGGCTTGAAAAAAAAATAAATTCTGATTTATAGCAGTAAAAATCTATTGCATCTCTCTCATGATAACTCTTGCACACCAGAGTCTGAAAACATAGACCAAATTATAAGCGAGAGTGTGAGTTACAGAGGGACCTCAAGAAAATTAAAAAGGGGATGCCATCTCCACTGGTGCTTTTTTATAACTTAATACTTGTGTTACAATCGTATTGGGAATAATTGTAAGTAAAGACCTTTTCCCAATGAAGCTTTTCACTTTTTTGTCTTAATTACCTTTATCTTCAGAATAATCAACCTCTCAATGATCATTTTCTAGGAGGTTTCAACAACCATTGTGTATTACACAGGTAGGATTAGAAGCCTTTTAATTTTTCTTTCAACCACTTCATTTGATTGGATACAGAAGTATTGTCACCAGAAGGCATAAATGACATTTTCATTGATTGAAATTTTTTGGAATATTGTTATTCACATCATATTGATGGAGTGGAGTATATCCAGTATTAGTTTTATTGTGGTAAAACAAAAAACAAATCCAAGCTCAAAAGAAAATTTCAGGACACCTCATCCACCTCTTTCACCCTTGAAAATTGTATAGTTGGTCCCAAAGTGGAACAACCTAATTTGTTTGAAGTTGGTTAGATCAAAGAGGTGCATACTCATCATTGCCTTGTAAGATAATGTTTTAGCCATCTTTATTAAACATAATAGGGTAGTTCATCATCAGTGGCATTGCTTCATGGAAGTTCAGTTTTACTGCAGATATTATTTCAGTAGCTGTTATAGTGTGAAAGTGATTCATTTATCAAGACAAAATGTCGAAAGGAAAGTGTGATTTAGGAAAGGTAAAGCCATTGATAAAAGCCCAGCAAAACTAACATTTAGAACTGGTTGAGAGTTTGACTTTATAAAGCCCTGCAGCAGGGGGGAAATTATTTTATTCTATTCACATACTGAATATGCTCTATCAACATCAGTCATTTTGGAGTATACGACATCAACACCACCAACGAGTCTTGGGCTCAGCCAATGTGGATACATGAGAAAGCTTGCCAGTAGCTTCTCGTGGGTCAGTGGTTCTTTCTGGGGTTTTCCCGGTTCTTCCTCCACCATTTATACTGGCCGCCATGTATAGCCTATCTTGTGCTGAAAAATGGTGTTAAATCCTATAACAACAACAATCCAGCATTGAAGCAATGCAAAAATGCAGAGATCAATCCCAAAAGTGACTAACGTTTAAACATTCCAACTAATGTGGCCATTGCATGCTTGTTACTCCCTCATAGCAGTTCAGATTGCAAACGATTATTATCAATACTGAGAAAAATTCAACAGGATCTTTCTGGCGAGTTCTGAACAGCATTATCATTCAGTCTCTTATGGCCTGCATTCAATTTAAATAATGAAAAAGCAGTTGGCTTTCCAATGTTTTTTTTTCCTGAAAGGATTATACTGGCAGGATTGGATCTTTGTCTGTCTTCAGTGATCATTATATTAGGAAGTAATTTTGAGATGACTGCGCTGCTTGGCATGAGAGGAACTTCCTAAATTGGTGAAAATAAAAAGTCCTGATTATTACATTTGCTAATGCATTATGCATAAACGTAAACCAGTCAGATTAAAATAAAAATCTCTGGCAGCATGGAGATGTCACAGGCATCCATATGAGGTCATATTCTGTTGACCACTTGATTCATCAGTTAAATTAAAGCTTTCACATTTATGAAAGTGCAAAACTTCATTTGGAAACATGTAGTTTCTAATGATCACTCTCCCTAACACAAAATACAACATTTGTTTTAATTGGTTACTAAAAAAAAGTGCATCAGGAGTTCCAAAGGTTCGTAGAACACAAGCCTTTATCTGAGCCTGTCATACAATTTGTTTTAATCAGATTGTAATGCTAACTTCCAAACATCGAAACTGTTGATGAATATTGAAAGAGAAAGTCAAGAAATAATTGATTGCTTGTAAATTTTAGGGAAAAGAATTCGCACATTCTGCATTACTTCTTTGAGGTAAGATTGTGGTGGGCATAGCATTTTGTAAAAAGGTGTAGTCATGGAATACTTATTGTGTAACTGTTGTCGACATACACAACTGATATTTAAGGAAATTTACACACCAGTTGGATATTGAAATTTAATTCTTGCTTAAATCTTGACAACATTCATGCCACTTATGAAATTATTAGAGTAATGAAACAGTTCATATCCCATAGTACACCTCACTTTGCTAAATTTTCTATACATATGACAGTACTTGTTTGGTCAAAATTTAAGTGTAAGCTTAGGTTTATGGTTTATGGTTAAATATTTTTTTGTGAATTTTTGTAAATGTGACAAGTAATCCGACTTGTGGAAAATATTTATTTTTAGACTTAATTAAGATGACTTTACTTTTGATGAAAACAGCTCCATTTGCCACAGATAAACAGGTCTGGTGTCAAAGTGAGTTAATCATATCTGAATGAAATTATTTCATGTTCCAGTGTTTATGTACACTTTTTAAAATCTTTTTAAACATCGCATCCTTAACCTTTACACTCCCCCACTGAACTACTGAGATGAGTAAAGACCAGTCCACTTTCCAATGGATTTTAAAGGCAAGCTTGGTATGTTTTTTTAGTTAATGTCTGGATGTAAATATGTGTCTTTGCATGGTGATGAAATTTGACAGTGCTCAAGTTTTTACTGACCATTTAATTTTCTTGAGGTGGGTTGGGGGGATGGGCATATCTGCTAGGAGCAAAATGTTCAGCATCCATAATAGCTTGAAAAAAATATTCTTGCTCTAATTGTAAGAAATGGAAACGCTCTACTTAGATCCATTATTCTGTACTAGTTGGAAAGAAAAATTCCTAGTTAGAAGTTCCTAGCCCCACACCCTTGAAATTTTGATGGTTGGTCTCCAAATCTCCAATTTTTTTGTGGCAGACTTATTCTCAGTTGTATGATATAACTTTTAGGGATTGTGTACATTGAGTCTCAAAACACCACAACACTGCCTGGCAGGTTGGCCAGTATGCATCCGGGTTTATCAAAAGATTTATGATGTCTAGTTGGTCCTAAATGAATATTATGCAAATCAGACCTCCAATATGGCCATCATAATGGTCATCTTGAAAATCTTGTTATTGCTACTTCAGGTGACTGAACGGTCATGATCAACAATGGGGTTTTCACAAAAGGCTTGTGATATCTTAGTCCCAAATGTAAATGGTGCTGACCTTTCAACCAGTATGGCTGCCAAGAAACATTTGTTATTGCTAATCTTCCATGGATAGCTATTTTGATATGGGTTTTTTGCCAAAAGGCTGTTTATGATGTCTAATTGTTTCTAAATAAAATTGGTACCAATCTTAAATCCACTATGGCCACCAGATGGTTTCAACACATGGCAGATAAAAAGAAGAAATTGTCTCATCTTGGATTTTTGGAAATTCTTTTTGGCCAGTGAAACATCATCGCCTTTGATATATTTATTTCACACCTTTCCATCAAAATTTGACTGCTCCAGGATCGGTTTGATCTTCCACTGTGTATTTTGTTTTTGGTCAGTAACTTTTGAATGGATGCATGGAATCATCAAATTGGGTCTATGCTTAAAAATTATGATGTCAATTATGGGTTTGTTTTTTTTTTTTGCCATCAGAAGTTGATTTTTGACCCTAGTTTTTCCCTCTCATCTTGAACCAAGGTTTCTTCAATTTATTGTCTAGACACAATTTAAAATATTATGAGATAAGGGATTAGCATTTTTCATTAGGGCCCAGCATCAAGACCATGGAGCCATTTTGTCACCACCTTTTTCCATCCATCGGTCTGTCATCCTCCATCCATTTGCACTTTTAACCAAAATAATTTGATGCTACTTTGTTGGTATATGCCTTTTCAAGGAATCTTTTTATATTTTTTTTTTGTCCAATATTGATGTAGTTACTTTCCATTTTCAGTCACTTTAAAACCTTCACAGCAGCTGGTCCATGTAACCTGCATAGCTCAGGAACTGTCAGCATATTCTGATCGAAGTAGGTGTGTTCATTTGCCTCATAGACTATAATGTGCCTTTTATGAGTTTGTTTTTCAGTTCCATTTTAGAAAGTTATTGCCCTTGACAATTAACTTAATGTCTTCACATCAAATGTTGCTTATAATCAGCACCACTCAAAAGTTGTTCAGCTTATTCTAATGCAGATTAGTATGAATATTGTCTCAGAGAACCATGTGTGCCTTTCTTTTGGTTTAGTCTTAACTATTTTTTGGATCAAGTTATGACCCTTGGCAATTGACATCATGCTGTTACATGGGATGTTGCCTGTAACCAGTATAGCTCAAGAACCATTCAATATATACTGATGCCATTTTCTAGTAATATTTTCCTGTCAGTCTTCATGTGCCTTTTGGTGGTTTAGTCTTGTCTACTCCTGTTCAGACAGAGTTATGGCTCTTGTCAAATTATTTTCCCGTGTAATGTTGCTTGTAGTTGGCATAGTTCAAGAACCAGTCAAAGAATATTGTTGCTTAGATTTAGATGTGCCTTTATAGGTTGTTTGGTTTACATTATTATTGGACAAAGTTATGACCCTAGTCAACCAACTCTACACAGGATGTTGCTTGTGATATCATTGCTGATGAACCTGTTAACATATTCTGATGCAGTTTTATGTGAACATTGTTTCTTAGACCTAGATGTGCCTTTTGTTGCATTTGTCTCATGTACCCCATTTTGGAGAAGGTTATTGCCTTTTTTTTGATAAATTTCTCACCTCTGTCCAAATGGGTTCGAGTCTCAGGCTTGGTCAATGTTTGTGAGAATGCTTGCTAATAGCCTTCTGTGGGTCAGTGGTTCATCCTGGGGTTTTCCAGGTTCTTCCTCTGCCAAATATACTGGTGTCCATGTATAGCCTATCATGTGCAGAAAAATGGTGTTAAACCAACAAAAACACAGTCACAAACCCTTTTGAAATGACTCTTGTAATAGTAAAATTCTGCTCTTCCTTGGAGGTACCCCAGTCTATTCAGGAAATATATGGATTCACTTAATTTTCCAGTGGAAGTCATTTTTTTTTAATTAACTAAAAATGACCAACTTAAAAAAACGAAACAAAAAATGAATAAGGCTGTGGTCTTTCTTTTCACTGACAGATATGAAACAAAATTTAATGAACATAAGCATGTTTACAAGGTTGACAACAGTGTGATGTACAGATTTGACTTCCAATGATCTAGTGCAGTGTCATTTTGTTGCTGATGAATACTTCGTTTTTAGTTTCCTCTGTTGTTTCCCATGACATTTTTTATATTTGAACATTTGTATTGGGTTGTAGGGACCTTACACTCCAACATAAAGATCCAAATATCAAAAAATGGTGTGAGGGAGGTCAGTGGAAACTCAGACAATAGGTTGCTGTGCTAAAAAAAGAGTTTATGATGCTTTGAGAATTCTTTTTTCTAATTTCAATCTCATCTTTTTTTATGGACCAGTTTTCAATTCAATGTTTTCTCAGTGAGGGAAATTTAAGGATCTGTGACCTTCATTGTTTTATGTACTGTAAGGTACCAGATTCCACACATTTTAACAAAGAAGGGTGCCTTAAAAATAAGGCCCTATCCCACCTCTAATTAACGATGTTCTTACAATACATTACTTTTCCAGATAACATGTTCTACATACAGTTTCATTGCCAGCTATACATGGTGTTAAATCTTTTTCTGTGTGGACAAGTGGATATTTTTTTCCTACTTCCACCCATCCAAACAAATAAGTTCATTTACAATCACCAACCTCCAACTCTAAACAATGGGAAGGGAGATTACTCCTTTTTTCATATTTGTATACATCTGCATGTATTTCATGCATACTTGTTGACAATAATGGCTCATTTTCCATAAGAAGTACACATAATTTCACAGCTAACACCAAAATATAAACAAGCATATGGCAAATGAAATGTAGACGCAAGTGATGGTGCAGATATATTTTGGGGTGGGGGGTAATACAATGTGAAAGTATTACAAAGTTACATGGGCATGAGGGATCACTGCAAGCTTCTGTTTAGGAAACAGTGATTGATCCTGGTGATGGTACAGTTGTATCCCCTGCATAGGGGGAGCACATTACAATGAATCAGCACTCATTTTAAACCTTTTCAAGTCACAGGGGCATGAAAAGCTTAAGTTTTGAGAAGAAAAGTATTTCTTTTGGGTGGATGCACAAGCATTTTTGCCAAGTAATTACATATACAAGACAGCTGGATGCAGAAAATCTTTATTATGTAAAACCAAGATTTTTAAATGAAGTTAAAAGTGCTCATTTACTTAATAAATCCATTCCATTTTACCAAAGTGTATTTATTATGCAGTTGCATAATAAATACACTTATGGAATGGATTTATTTTTGAAGGACAAAAACATAGATCCACCCTTCCCATCTTCGCTGTGTCTTTCAGTTATGCTGGTACTTGATACATGGAAAGGAAAATTTTGCAAGGTGAAGTTAAGGGAATGTTATTGGTTGGCATGACATACAAATCCATGATTTTGCGGGTCAGGGAGAAAAATTGTGTACCTGGAAGGAAAGTAGGTGAAAAACTGCTATAATAACATGAAATCTAAAGAAGTCATCTATATATGCATGTTGACATGTATATCTTCTCTGCATCAAGTATTATTCCCAACTGAGCTAACAGTATTTGGTTTAAAAACAAATCCAAATTCAAAATGTTACTAAATGAGTATAAACTGGGAAAAATTCTGTAATGGCCTGAAATCCTATTCAGATAACTTCGATATTATTACAAAAGATAGTTTCTATATTCTAGCAAGTTTCTTTCTTCAAAATTAAGTACCATTCTAAATTTTAATAGGTATGCAAAATTAAAACATAAGGACAGAGTTACCAGAACCTAAACAGACCTTATTACCTACTCAGTATATCTGAATATCTGACCTGGCCTAGTTTGCTGAATAGTCGGTTTCTTCTTGTTACGTTGCTTACAATGTAAATGCAAACAGGATTTTGGTCAAAACGTTCAAGACTGGTTTACAGAAATGGAACAATTGCTATAATGGCTTGAAATACTAATCAGCATATCTGTATATTACAAATTTGCCTACTAAATTCCATTTGTCAACCTCATGTGGTTTTAGTTAATTTTCCTTACAAGGTTCATGTCAAACAATTATTAAGTCTCAAATATTTACAAATTTGTGAAAGATGAAAATTTACCAAAAGGGCATGAAAGTCTAACCAGGTTAATTCAGTGTAATGTAAATAAAAATATCAAATTCCATTTGTCAACCTGAAATGACCTTTTTAGGATGTTTACAAGGTTTTTCCAGAATTATTCAAGACAAAAAGTAAAAAAAAAAATGTATACATATAATAAAAAAATAAACTCAGTTACTGGAAGGATATCAAGTCTTTGGACCTTCTTGAGATATATTAATATTAGGTCTGGTTTTGTCTGACTTAATAGTTGTTTTAGATAACTTAGAAGTTATATTATGACCGCCAGGGTGATGAATTGACAGCCCAAACCAATTGTATTATTTTCCATGGTTAAAGACCTTAATATTATTGCAATATATGCATTGGTTAGGTACATACTATATTCAAACATGAATATTTCAACCCTGCATTTAACAACAGTTGATGCTATAGCTGTATGGGTAACAATTGTGTATTGATTCTGCATAAACAGGAGAGAAAATGCAAGATTTACTCAATGTAATTTAAGTATGAGAATAAAGTGAAATATGTTCCAAACATCCCTCCAATAGAGACAGTGTTTTTGGAATGATTTTGCAGTAAAACATCTTCATTGCAAATAGTCACATTAAATATGTTCGATTTTTTCCTTGTAGAATTAGTTTTTCATGAGACTACACAAATAAGGTTCCCTTTGTGACTCAAAGCCAAAGATGATCCACTCCCTTTATCCATTTATTATTTCTGAGAAGTATGAATTCGGTTAATATCGTATATAGTGAAAGTTTTTTATTCATCGATTTATTACTTTTTATTGTCTATTTAGGTAATTATAAAAGATAAAGAGTAAAATTAAAGTTCTTTCATAGACCAAATGGTCTCCAGATGCGTTAACTGTTAGCATGATTTTTACTAATAGGATTACGGATCTGATTTCAAGTTAAATTATGTATTGTTTTATTAACAAAGGAAACCGTGTTTTTTTTAGTACATGTACAATAATTAGTTCATCAACGTCAGTGTTTAAAAAATTTGAAAATAGTTATCTCCCTTAAGTTATTACTTTTTACAAGCAAGTTACCTATTTCCTTTTATGAAGTGGTGATGGTTAAAAAAAAGCCACAAAAACCAAACATGTACAGTAGTTTTCGAACAATACTTACTGGATATGGAGGAGGTGGGTGATTTTTTAGATGGTTCTCTTCTTTACTAAAGAGCATGTAAATGAAGTACCATTCAGTAAATAAAATAATGACCGATCCCTAAATTACTCTCGGTGAGAGTGCATTGAATTGAATACTTGTCAACAACAAAGATGGATTTAAATTAGGGTACAAAACGGTTAAGCTGTTAAAAACTATATGAAGTGCTGCTCACCTGCAAGATGCTGAAATTGATTCATCATACCCTTTATAAAGGAAATAATGATAAAGATTATTTTCTTAAGAACAATTAGACATAATCAGTTTTAATTCATTTACATCTTCCGACTGCAACATATACAAGGAATCAAAATTATAAAATGTAAGAAAGGAGGTATTAATATGAATTAAAGCATTACCGACACGTACTTTGCTATCACAGTTTATTGTTTTGTGTATGAAAACCAGCAAAATACAAAGATTTCACTTTCTGAACTAATTTTCTCAAAACTGGGTTGAATCTAGATTTGAAAACCAAAGGTACTGAAAGGATGAGTGGGACTTGCATTAGCTATTGAAGAGGCTGTCCATTTGCACAAGCAGATCAAGGCCTACGTACCGTATGTACTCGCTTATAAGACGAATCCAACTGCAAACTGCACTGGCCCAGATCTGCCGTAGCATAATGCGCCGGCAGATCTGGGTCTGTGCAGTTTGCTAGGAGTAATCAGTAGAACACAAAACATTGACCCTTATCTGGAGGTGCATTATGCTACGGCAGATCATGATCTTTGCTGTTTACAGTTTGCCTCGACTTGCAAGTGAGTCAGACGGTACATAGAATGACAGCGGTCTTTTACTGAATACAGTTGAACATGATTGGATTAAATACAGCTCACAAAGATTTCAAACTACTGAGTGGTCATGTTGAGGTTTCTTTTCAATACAATAAGATGCCCACTCTCAAACATTAAATTAAAGCTAATGTCCTAGATAATAAGTATGCATTTGTTAGATGCAGTTGTACATGGTTGAACACGGGTAACTGGAAAACGTTGGTTGATCGTGATTTCAGGTCAAAAGACCGGTCAGGCGGGTGGGTGGAATTCGTCATAAAGTGCTGCCCATTCGTTGGCGCTGATTAAAATTTATAAAAAATGTTCATGAAATTTTTAAAACCATGCACATACTAAAAGTTCTTTCATTGCAATTCGACAACTTTTCTGGAACATTGGGTACGTGAAACAGCTTGCCAGTAGCTTGCCGTTTGTTTGTGGTTCTTACCGGGATATTCCCGGGTTCTGCCATGCAGTGGCGTCACTAGGGGGGTGCGGACCGCACCGGGTAACACCATCAGAGGGGGTAACACCAAAATGACTGTATAAAATTTTTGAATTTTTGTGCAGGAAGGAGGTCCATGGGGGTGTCACCATGAGTTACCGCACATGACTGTCTATAAAAGTTTTAAATTCTTGTGCAGGAAGGAGGTCCATGGGGGTGACACCGTGAGTTACCGCACATGACTATACAATTTTTGTGCAGGAAGGAGGTCCATTGGGGTGACACCATGAGTTACTGCACTGGGTGACACCAACCCTAGTGCCGCCATGTAAGACCTATCATGCGCTAAAAGTAGCGTGAAGCCCCAAACAACAACATTCTCAGGAACAAAAGGTAACAATTTCACTGTATAGTATTGGTAAGAGTGTAAAAAATAAAAGGCACCATTTATCGACGTCTTGAGCTCGTTTAATTATCAAAACATAGAACGTAGTTTGAAAACATTGCCATGGTTGCGCTCAGCCGACTTACTAAATTGCGAAAGAGATTTAATACATGTAAAAAGGTCAAAATGTTATAATAATTTAACTCCGTCTACGCAGTAACCAAATCATATAGTATTCACACACCCTCGTTTGTTTGTACCCCCAACCTCGATTTTTAAATGGAACAGCAGCAAGGATATATAAAATGCACCAAACTTAGTAATTTCATTCATCAATTTATAATTTCAAACCTGAATGTCGGGGTGGGGGTGGGTGGGTGGGGCAATAACACTGTCAACTTGTTGGCGTTTAAAACCAAAAGGAAGCTATCGATGTAAACAACAAACTTTATCCATTTCAGCAAAACTGTCATCTGCGCCCAATATTTGCAGATATATAGTTTTTATATTTTTAATGGATTAGAAAAAATTAAGAGGAGGAACTCTTATATACATTTACGGAATTACTGATAGTATCAAAGACGGTGAACCTCATCACATTTGTTGCTTAAAGACATAGACTCACCTATGCAATGTGGCGACCGTATTACAATAATAAAAAAAATAAAACCCACCGTTGAATTCGAAATGCCAACAAGTTGACAGTGTTTGGGACCCACTGACGACAAACAGGTTAGAAATTATAAATTGATGAATGAATTGACTAAGTTTTGAGCATTTTTTTTTATATCATTGATGCTTTTTGTTTTTAAAATCGGCAGGTTGGTACGAACGAACGGGAGGTGTGCGACATTAAATCGTTGTCACATAAGATTCAGCCCTCTTTACACCGTTGGTCCAGTATCAGAAACCTGTGTATGAAATTAATGCGTACGTCGTATAATTCATAATGTGAAAAATGGGCAATCTAAATTCTTTTTAGTGAGACTGTATGAACAAACTTGCGATCGAAACGTCTTTCATGGTATCAAAGACAACCATATTCGTATTCAAATTGCAACATGTTGAAACAGAAAAATAAACCCGTCTGCCACCATTCTGAAATAGCGGATACGCTCGTAACGGGACCACATATGTGTGGTGTGTGTGTGTGTGTGTGTGTGTGTGTGTGTGTGATTTGAATTTTTAACGTAGCTTTAACAATTTTTCAGTCATATCGCTACGATGTCTGCAGTGTGGTAGTTTATAGTGATGTCTAGTACTGGGGCATCGTGCCGCAGACATGTAGCACCATGTCCCACCCACTCACATTATCCTGACACCAAGCCGACCAGTCCTAACACTAACCTCTTAATGCTGAGCGCCACGCGAGGCAGCTGATAGTACCATTTTTATAAGTCTTTGGTATGACTCGGCCGGGGATCGAACCCTCGACCTCCCGCATCCGAGGTGGACGCTCTAACCACTAGGCCACTGGAGCGGTCATATGTGCGGTAGCCAGCTAGGTCCTGTGAACCAGGCGAGACAAAGTGCAAAACTACGCACCTTCAAATTTGAAGATCTGACAACCATAGTTCTCCAGTAAAACTTGAGCCATTTCATATTTGCAAAGCACAGATAACACCTTTTTATCAACAAGTTTTCTTTGACAAATCACAATCAAGATATGTATTAACCTAAGCAAGTCAAGAAAATAAACATAGCAATGGGACCGAGAGTTTGTAACTTTTTTGTTACTCTTAACATACAGACGTTTTCTCCGAGTACCTGGGGGTAGGGTTAATATCCAAAAGTGGTTAGTAAATCGTCAGATAGCAGAAGCGCTTACTTAGCGGCGATGGTGCGCAGTGACAGTGCCCGTGACTATTTGTTTTAGGAAAGTTGAAGGTTGACAAATGCTCGTACCTGTGGTAACTTTATGTACAAGTTTAACAGTGGACCAATCCAAGTGAGCATACGAAACAGGGAACCAAACTAAGTAGGCGTTGGCCCAAGTTCTCTGGCCTCTCATAATGTTCCGCTCGTGTGCATTCATCTTTGTGTGTGTGTTTTATTCAAAGAACCCTATATCAGACTTGTCGTCTTTTGAGTAACTAGGAGATTAATAATTGTCGTAGGTGAAATTCTATCGTCTCGCAAGAAAAGAATCTGTAGAGGCTACTATAAGCGTTTGCTTCCAAAAACGTGTTCAAAGAGATGGCCGGCGGAGTCGCCCATGAATGACAAGGACACATACACTTTAGGTTGTTATCCTAGGTTTATTACAACACATGCTGTTAAACAAACAAAAATAGTGTTCGTGACAAAGGTCAGTATCACACGAAAAAAAAAGATGTATCATATTTCGCTTGTTCCATCGTTTTTTCCCTGAGTTTAAATTTGTGAAACAAATTGTTACTAACTTTGAACCAAGTCGGCGTCTGGAAAATGGCATTCTGAGAATAGATCAATATTCAAACTGTACCTTGAGGAAGTTGTTAAACTATCCAGATTTAGTAAAGCTCGCTCAAGAGCATGTTTTCAAGTGACCTGGAAAATCACGTGTTTCTTATGTATATCTGGCACGACGTCGACGTGTCTAGTGAACGAACTAAATCTCGGCCAGATTGAGATAAGGGATGCTGGAAAGAAAAAAAAAATACTATTACAGAGGCAGTTCCACTTAACATTTTTGTTATCGGGTTTCTGGGTTACTGGATGTATGTCCAGGAATCACGTTTCAACGCAAGAAGATGAGGAATTTTGTTAGCTCAAGAAAAGGTTTTAAAGAAAGTAATAAAGTTTTAATTATTAGTCTGTAATAATATACATTGTTTACGTTGGCAAATGATATACTTAATGAGAGCAAAATATTTCTGACAAGAAATAGAAAATAACAATCTGATTGAAAGGAATCAAGCTTTAATAAACAATGAAGGAACCCAATCCTTCACTGAACATGCTCTCTGCGTTTGCTTCGCCTGGAAAACTTTTCAACTTTAAACTGACTGTTGCAGATAGTGTCTGGGATATATGTGATACCCTCCATATGTCCGTGCTAATATATAAGTATGTTCATAGAAAGGGGGTAACTTCAAGTCAAATACAACTAGCTGGGAAATTCAAGACTAGACACAGTTTTTATATGCATATTAATTGTGTGAACCTGTTATTTATAAATATCCACTGCCATCGAAAGGGGCGAGTTATACGGGCGACCTACTGGGGCGCAAAGCCCGTGGAGGAGAGGGGCGCATTTCGCAATTTTTTATTTTTTTTATTTTGGGAGTGGGGGACCGAAGGCGACACGTTCCCAGCAGAAAACGACGGGCCTGGAAGAACCCTATAAATACTGGTTTTCAGTTTAGAATAATGCTTTGCTATGTCATAGATTTAGACAATTGATATTTCTTCCTTCTAGCGCTTTCGTATCGTGTTTAAAGGTGCTCTTCAGGTGAATACATCATTCCTTTACAATATTTACAATTGATATGTGTGAGATGTGAAGTGTTTTAAGTTGGTCAGAAAAAAATAACTAAGAAAGAGAATGACAGTACATAGACAACAAAGAAAAACAGAAGAACTGGGGTTATTAAAAGACACTACACATAAATAACTGTTAAGAAGGAAACTTCAAAGATTTTCTCTTATACAAAGTATTAACTAATAATGAATGTTTACTTGAAGAAATGGAACTGTATTTCCTACATCCAGACCTTAATAGATCAAGCTAATTCTTTATAAAAAAATAAAAATAAAACATGATTATTGATACATTGTATCAACACACTAATACATTTTCATATTATGATGACTAAATAACTTTTTAATTGTTTTAAGTTCTCTGGGTCACATTTTTAAACTGTATCAATGAACTGATGCACCTTCGTGACATTTCAACACTACAAATCTAATTTTGTGCACAGTTATGTTTTATACATGTAGGGAAGTTGTTAATATCTCGCCGTAAAAACAATGACGTAATTAATATTACAACGATATCAAATTGTTTATTTACAAAAATATTGTAAAGGAATGATGTATTCACCTGAAGAGCATCCATAAACACGATGCAAAAGCGCGTGAAGAAATAAAGCATGGATATTTCTCTGATCTTCTGTTACATTTACAAATTTTTCTATGTATTTTCATTCATATATATATATATATATATATATATTATGTAAGCAGTATCAATGACATACCACAAGATGTATAAATTTTTCATTAAAAGGAAACGAGGCTTGCCGAGTTTCGTTTTAATGAAAAAGTTATATAACGGGTTGTATATCATTGACACAGTCTACATACTGTATATATATTTTATTTATGTCACATATAAATACATATATTTGCCCTTTGAACGGAGTTCAGATTTACTACAGGCAACGGTGCAATGACCTAGTGAACGAACTCCTCACATCCCCGAGTGTATCCGCTACAAAATGTAGGTCTATGCCTTTCGTGGCTATTTACAATTACTTTTGCATATTGATAAGTTGATTGTTTTCTTTTTTAATTTCTATTTTTCTTCACATTGATTAATCAGTATAATACACAATTATGATTTAAACATGAAAGATGGCTTTAATAATAAAAGTAGAACACTACAAACACTTGGTTAGCTACGCCATTCACCTGAACACTAAGCCACTCACCTACCGGCTCATGGAAATTAATGTGGAATAGAAACTAAGCGAAATGACGAATCTACAAGAGGTAATTAAAATATTTTAATATATTTACAGTTGATCTAAGTCATTATTCTGCTTTAGCAACAGTATAATCGACGATAAACTCTCTCTCTCTCTCTCTCTCTCTCTCTCTCTCTCTCTCTCTCTCTCTCTCTCTCATCCTTTGACTTAACTTTTACCATCATTCATAAGTCCAGAGATATCGTGGGATGACACAAACGAAAATCCTCTACGTTCGTCATTTCATAGATTTTAGCCAGAATCTTGCTACGATAGGTCAGAGAGAGAGAGAGAGAGAGAGAGAGAGAGAGAGAGAGAGAGAGAGAGAGAGAGAGAGGCCTTTGGACATTTTCATATTTAATTAATATTAATTAATTTTTAGAACATTATAGTATGTTTAAGAAACAACAAGAAAATAAAACATTACAGTATGTGTACCACGTAACCGAGGAATTTACTGTATAATGTCGACATGGTTTGAAACTTTGTATCACTGATAAACACTTTAGACAAATTCCAAGAAAAGTACACACGTATCGTTACGACGAACTATATTCTTGCAGGTTACTTGGTGTAGTTTCTCTTTCAAGGTTTTAATCCAGCCCAAATTCCTTTTCTCTCTCACTCCACATTTCTGCGTAGTTTGTCCGTTATGCATGAGAGAGGAGAGGGAACAGAAATCAGAAAGAATTGTGATGAAAATGTGTACCATATTAAATTCATTTAGAAAATGAGGATTATTAATACTTTTTATCGTTATTTTCATATGTCACAAATGTGTGGAAATTCACATTGATCTAGAATCAACTGCAGACGGTCGCTAGAATGTTTATATATGCGTATTATTGCGCCATGGGCGGACCACAATTTGTTATACCAATAGTATTGGTATATCAAATTGCTTTATACCAACACTTTAAATGACATTATTGGATGTGGCCGTCTTATGAATAACATATTTCATAAGTGACTCTGATTTTGTTGTTGGACCATTTGCAAAACGTGTTGTTTTTTGTATTTAAGGGTTTTGGTTTTTTTGTTTCTCGGAGGAGGAGTTGTTATTTTTGTTGGTTTCTTTTGCATTTCAAAATTCATATATTGTTGTTTACCGTCGTATGTTTGGATACTATTTTGTTTATGTTTGAATGATTGGCTTGATTTTGTGTTCACGTGGCTCAAAGACAAAATAGTCTGATCCTTCGCCTGTTTTATGGTGGTCACATTTTCATACATATGCCAAAAGGCAGAGTATGTCAGATTATGAAGCTCTCCGTCCGTCCATCAGTCTGTTACCAACTTCATTTTGGCACAATTACCGTGGTTCTCCACAACCCACAGTTAAACTTTAATATGGCTGGCTTGCACTTGCAATAAAAAGAGCTCTATCGATTTCGGGGTTAAAACTCAAAGCTCAAAGTCACTGTGACTAACAGAAGAAACCCGTTTCCGCACAATAACTCGAGTTCTCCACCATTATCAAACGTTGTGGATACTTTGGACTTGAAGAAAATGATGTATCCGGTTGATTTCGATGTCGAAACGTCAAGGTCGTTTAGACTGAAAGTCGACAGATGGTTCCAACCATCTTTCCAAGTTCTCCACCATCAACAGTTACCAAACTATTGCTGGTTTGCACTTGGGATACTTATGAACCCGATTTATCTAGGGTTGAAGTTCAAGGGTCAACATAACTGACTGCAAGCAGATGTTTTTGTTTGTTTTTTTTTTTCTTCAGCGCAATAACTAAAGCTATTTACCATCTTCAGTTACTAAACTTTGTGGACGACTTGCAATTGGAACAAGGAAGAACTCTATTATATTCTGGGCTTATAGGTGAAAAGTCCAAATTATTGAAACAGAAGGAAGAAATATAGTTTCCGCAAAATAAATTTAGTTCTCCGTAATCTACGATTACCGAGCTTTGTTGATTGCTGAAAATTTAAGTAAGGAAGAACAATATCGACTTTGGCGTCAGAAGGTGGAAGACAGTGACATTTAAATGTCGTCGGAGAAACACTTCTGTTACTGAGCACCCCCCCCCCAATAAAAACCCACTGTAAACTCCAGGCACTCTATATGTACCATCTGATTGATATCAAGGCCAACTTGGGTAAAGCACCCCCACCCCCACCACCCACCCAACCCCTTGCAAACAAAATGAGCGCGAAAAACCGGATTCAAGTCTGAATAACATACGTAAAGGCAGATATATTTCCTAATGGGAAAGAAAACTAGTTTAAGATAAAAGCGGTATCGCCATCGTGGCCATGTCAATTTCTACGTTACCACTGATACTTTTCAATATCTCATTACTAAATTTATAATAGATGCATATAGCAACTTCTCTTCCCCTGATTCGTTGTAAAAGGGTGATTGTTGGATGGTGATAGTGAGTGACTGACTGTCTAAAATTAGGTTATAATCCTCGTTACTTTACCCCCAGCTTTACATCCTACACTTACACGTTTGTTTGTAGTTGTGGGAGCTAGTTAGTAAGACCGAGTATTGGTTAGTATCAGTGCGTGCTGGTCATTAGGTGTTTTGCTGGTCAGTAAGTCTATGTATTGGGTGGTAGACATGGGTATTAGTTAATAGATGTGCATGCAGGTAAGTATAATCGTTGATCAGTAGTTGTGGGGTGTTGCTCAATAGATGTGCTGACCAGTAGATATTAGTTCTGGTCACTAGCACTATTAGTTAGCAAGCCTGTATGCTGGTCTGACGGTGTGGGTGATGGTCAGTAGGTGAATATGCTACTTAGTCGATGTGGATGCTGGTAAATACTAGTGTGTATTGGTTAGTAATCGTGAGTGCTGGTCTGTAGGTTCTTACGTCCCTATGGTCTTATACTAAGTAACAGACAAAGTATACGGTAGAAATGTAAGAGGAACTTACAGTAATGTTAAATAATACCAAATAATCCTAAAAGTTTTATAAAAATCCAAAAGTATAGAGTATTCCGAATGAAATCAAGTGGTGTTCCGAATGAATTCCAATCTACAATGTGCTCATCTACCAAATGTCTTGATATATCACAATGATGTAATCCAGAATGTCTTTAAATAAATTTACAAGAATCCCAAAATAATGGTTTAGTCCAAAACGGTTGATGATCACTTTGTAATTTCAATGAATAATTTAAATAAATGATTGCTCTCAAATAGTATCTGAACACAACTAAAATACTGATATTAAGATAGGAATAAATAATCATGTTGATCTCAAACTTGTACACATCCCCACTTGACCTATGTCGCAATAACCTTTTCTGAAGAACAAAACAAAAATCATCTCAATGGAAACTACCCCCAAACTGTACACAAATAATTTTTAATAATCTTCTGGCCTATAATCAAAGATGTGGTCTGAACTCAAAATCAAGTTAAAAGCCTATTTATAATTTACTAGCGAGACACAAATCAGGTAGGCACCAAAACTGTCCTCAATCATGGACAAATGTCAAGCACACAAAATAAATTAAATATACATAACAAGGTGAAGATGATGATCATTAGGTGTATGTGTTGGTCAGAAGATTAAGTGTTGCTCAGTAACACTGCTATACTTTTACAAAGTGGCAGTGGTGTTATCCATTCAGAACACAAAACATCCTGGGAAATACTTTTATGCAAATTATGATGGGAGAAATTGCCGTAAAATTGCGGATATAACAGTCAAAACTGAAGTACGCTAGGCATAATACAATTATGGAATTATTAGGACAAATTCATGAAAAAACGTTCTTTAGTGACTTTATGCTGAACAAATATTGGAACGCCTCCAGCAAGAATAAACCATCTCAATTTTTATGATGGTGTGTGATCTGCGAATGACGTTCTTTATATATATATATATATATATATATATATATATATATATATATATATATATGTATATATATATATATATATATATATGTGTGTGTGTGTGTGTGTGTGTGTGTGTGTGTACGCTGTATCAACGATATACCACGAGATGTATAAATTTTTCATTTAAAGGAAGCGAGGCTTGCCGAGTTTCGTTTCAATGAATAATTTATACAACGAGTGGTATACCATTGATACAGCGTACATACTGTACATATATTTTATTTATATCACGTGCAAATACATATATTTGCCCTTTGAACTGAGTTAAGATTTACTGCAGGCATCAGTGTGTTGACCGAGTGAATGAACTCCTCACATCCCCGAGTGTGTCCGCTACAAAATGTAGTTCTATGCCTTTTGTGGCTATTCACAATCACTTCTGTATATTGATAAGTTGATTGCTTTCTGTTTTTAATTTCTATTTTTCTTCACATTTATTAAACAGTATAATACACACTTACGATTTAAGCATGAAAGATGGCTTTAATAATAAAAGTAGAGCACTACAAACACTAGGTTAGCTACGCCATTCATATGAACGCTAAGCTATTCACCTGCCGGCTCATAGAAATTAATGTGGAATAGAAACTAAGCGAAATGACGAACCTTTAAGAGGTAATTAAAATATTTTAATATATTTAAAGTTGATTTAAGTCATTATTCTGCTTTAGTAACAGTACCACCGACCATAAACTCTCTCTCTCTCTCTCTCTCTCTCTCTCTCTCTCTATAGTCGGTTTGACTTAACTTTTACCATCATTCATAAGTCCAGAAATATCGTGGGATGACACAAACGAAAATCCTCTACGTTCGTCATTTCATAGATTTTAGCCAGTATCTTGCTACGATGGTCCTGAGAGAGAGAGAGAGAGAGAGAGAGAGAGAGAGAGAGAGAGAGAGAGAGAGAGAGAGGGGGGGGGGGCTTTGGACATTTTCATATTTAATTAATAATAATAATAATCGATTTTTAGAACATTATAGGTAAGAAACAACAATAAAACATTAAATACATCACAGTATGTGTACAACGTAACCGAGGAATTTACTGTATAATGTCGACATAGTTTGCAACTATATATGATTGATAAACACTGTAGATAAATCCGAAGGAAAAGTGCACACGTATCATTACGACGAACCATATTCTTGTAGGTTACTTGGTGTACTTTCTCTTTCAAGGTTTTAATCCAGCCCAAATTCCTTTTCTCTCTCACTCCACATTTCTGCGTAGTTTGTCCGTTATGCATGAGAGAGGAGAGGGAACAGAAATCAGAAAGAATTGTGATGAAAATGTGTACCATATTAAATTCATTTAGAAAACGAGGATTATTAATACTTTTTATCGTTATTTTAAACATAAGTCACTAATGATTAATGTGTGGAAATTCACATTGATCTAGAATCAACTGCAGACGGTCGCTAGAATGTTTATATATGCGTATTATTGCACCATGGGCGGATCACAATTTGATATACCAATAGTACTGGTATATCAAATTGTTTTATACCAAAACTTTAAATGCCATGTTATTTTTAATGTATGTGGTATATATATATATATATATATATATATGAGAGTATATATATATATATATATATATGGCGTATATATATATATATAACCGCATCCGCGTTTGTGTTGTTTTTATTTCAATTATGTATATAAAATATAAACATTTTAACATGCAGTATGCTGGACAAGTTCTTCAACAAGAATCTAAGAGAATGAATAATCAAATAATCACATTTTTCAGTTATAAATATATAATTGTACGTGTGACTATTTATTTCTGCATTTTGCTTTCACTGATTCATTTTTCATTTTCATTTCCTTCTGGTTCCGTTATACATATATTATCGTTATGATAATGCACATCATTTGTGACGTTACGGCAATGACGTAATTATTTATAAATATATTGACGCCATCCGTTTCTTTCATAATATTTTGTGCCTGTAGAAGCATTCAGCAAATTCGAAACTAGTCGCAGAAAGTTTCCAGCTTGACACTCCGATAGAGACATGTAATCGTGGTGATACTTCCCAAATTTGGTGAGCTTTTGGCGGACAAACGTTCGGCTGTATTTACAAACAACAGATTCTTATAAACATTAAAGGGTGTTGAAAGTATCACTGGACGACGTTTAAATGATCAATTGAATGCATGCCTTTTTAATATATAATGGTATTTCTGCAAATTTGGAGTAAAAAGAATGAAGAAATCATTCGGGTTATATGACCAGAAACTATTGCTTACATTGCTATTAGTGATGACAGGTTATCTATTCATCGTCCCGTCATTTCGATAAAAGACCACTAATTAGATCCTTTGTTGTTGTTTTATTTTTTCGAGGGTGGAGGGTGGAAAGCGCTGAAAAAGACCAAAGACATTCAGATTGGAAACTTGCGATTATGGGACTAACATCTTGCGCTAATGGCGCTAGTTACTAACCACTCGGGAGTAGGAGATTTTACAAATCATCGGACGATGATTTTGAAATCATATATTCATAATTTGCTCGTTTAAAATACCTCGCTTTGCTCGTCGTTTTTACACTCGCTTGTGTTGCACTTCGCAACAATCTAACGATCTCTGACATCGGAAACTGTTTTGACTTCTGGGTAGGATTGTGCATCTATGTATTAAAACAAATATAAAAATTTATGCAATTATTTTTCTTATTTTCATATTATTATGTATGATGTTCTGAATAAAATGGTACCTTGACCTTGATTTTATGCATGAAAATAAGCTAATTATGCTTATTTTGCTCTTGCTTACATAACTTGCCATGAGGCATATTTGTGTGAGTAGTAACCTTAATTATGAGGAAATTAGAAGTCTTAGAATATAGGAATAAAGTCAACTTAAATTTAAAACTGTTGCATTAAGTAAAAGAAATATATAGTGAAAATGTTTCTTTTCATTTATTTGCAATGAAATTAAAAAATAAATGATGACAAAGCAAATTTGCTTTCTTCCACATTAAACAATAAGCTAATATTTTACCCTTTGACCTTTGACAGTGGTTGCTATGTTGACAAAATGCAATGCGCATTTTTAAAATAGCTCACTTTTTATCGTAAGGTGGGGGGGGGCTGTACGTGTTTGAGACTCTGACACTAATAAATACTGTTCTGAGGGGGGAAGTACAGGAGAATTATTCAAAAGGACTGTTTTGATGCTTGCGACTTAAATATTTCAGCCATACAATCAAAATTAAATCATACAATAACAATACATATGTGTTCTTTAAGGGTGCGCTCACCAGTTATTATGTACTTTTGAGAGAGTGACATATGTAAGGTGAAGTTGTTTGCATTTAAAACATGCACAGTGGAGAGAATATTGGCATACCTCTATGCTACTTTGATGTAATGTGAGTGACATTTCTTTGGATATTGTACTTTTGGAAATTGTAAATGATCTTAGCACACTGCTAACTAAAATGACTGCTCCCTTGTGCTCCAAAAATCAGCATAAATTTGTCTAAAGTACACTATCCTTAGCAGCTATCAAAATAGGGAAAATGAATTTTGTCAGACCAAACAATATCAGCTTCTGAAAGTGCAGTGAATGAATTACCAAATATATAAAATGTAAAAAAAGTTATCGGCTCTTTTTTTGTACAATTTACCTCTGAAGTTTAGGAAGTGAAAATGACCA
Source organism: Megalonaias nervosa (assembly GCA_016617855.1). Taxonomy (NCBI): domain Eukaryota; kingdom Metazoa; phylum Mollusca; class Bivalvia; order Unionida; family Unionidae; genus Megalonaias; species Megalonaias nervosa. The sequence continues at coordinate 50,589 of JAECUM010002177.1, forward strand.
AGTGGAGTTAGCACTTTTTTGAAAGTTGCACATCTGGAGTAAGGCCAAGCTGTATACTCTATAACCCATATTACACCCATCAATCATACACCAAAATAAAAGGGAATTAAAGGTTCTTTGAACAATACCTAAGATATACAAGGTCTTTTTTAAATAGCCAGTATAACTAGTGAGGAAACCCGGGGGAATTCTTTTTCTTTAAAATTCTAACCTATGCAAAATACGAAACTGTAGAGCGCCACCTTAAATAATAACTGAACGTCAGCACAACAATTGTCAGTGTTCGACTCATTAGTCTCTTACTTTACACAGAATTTGATATTTAAAGAAACATAATTTCCCAGAATTGGTTTCACTGGTAAAAGGGTTAATGAAAAATGGACAAGTATATTTTTATATTTTATACATTATTTTAGTGCATGACTGATGGTTGTAATTTAAGTTAGAGAGTACACAATTTGTCCCCATTTCAGATGTATGTCTCTCAGTCGACTACTACTTACACTTTAAAAACTTTGAGATGAATGAAGAAAACAACTAATAGTTTATAATTCATTTGTTGCACTTTCAGAACCTTCTGTAGTCTAATCTAAAAAAATCATTTCCCCTGTTTTAATAACTATTGAAGTTAGTATACTTTAGCACACTGACCAGAGTGCTCAGGTTAGTATACTTTACTACACTGACCAGAGTGCTCAAGTCAGTGTGCTTTAATACGCTGACCAGTGACTTCACTAGCTCGAGTCATTTCTCGAGCACATCGTAGTAACCATTTCGATCAGCAGTCTGATTCAGACAGCCCGTTTATTTGGCTAATACCACGTAAAGAAAATTATCAGTCACAGTACATGAAAGTAGCATAGAGGTATGCCAATATTGATGTAGATGTATAGAACTTCACCCTGACTCCTATAGAGAAATACTTAATATATGTGGAGTGGAACATATATGATACCGATTAAAAGTGAAGATTAAAAAAATGTAAATGAAAAAGAAGAGCACAGAAAATATTTAGAAGTTAAAAGCTTCCAAATCAACGTAGACATAAAATACTACAACGTCAAAGGCAATGATGTCGGAATTCTGTAAAATGTGTATAAAATAAAAGCAAATAAAGGTAAAAATATGAAATGCTTAAAATGTGTGGTCAACATTTGTTATATAGATCGCATTCCCTCTAAGTACAAGATATTTTTTAGTGGGGCATTATCATAAATTTCATTAGCTGAGTTCACGTATAAACAACAACAAAAGTTCTGTTTCACGGAGTCCATACACTTAACAATAAAGGACAGACATTTACTGATTTGTCAAATGTATAAAGCAATTAGTCAGTGTAATTCATAATGCATATACAACAAATTGTTGCAGAAATTAACAAATGCATTAATAATGACCATAGAAAATCTGTGAACATACATAAATCCTCTCGAGAGGAAGCGCGGAGAGATAGGGGGAAAGATCACGACAATAATATGTTCTACTCTCATTGGACAGGTATGCGTCCTATACACGATCAGCACAATGCCATCTCGTCTCAGCGATTCGTTTTATATGAGGGACGCCATTTTCTAATGAATGGGTTTGGTGTCATGAAACTTATTTGTTGAGTTTAATTCAATATATTTTGCCAAAAACATGTTGATTTATATAACATTTAAAGTGGGTATATGGAATCTTCTATTCGTTAGCGGGTGACTGCATGGCAACTTTGGCCGCTTTAAAAGCCGATTCGTTACCCTTAATAGATAGCTAACACCAATAATTTTCTCAGATTGTATGAGAAAATCATCTTTATGTAAAACATGGGACGTTAACGGGTTGTCGTATTCAAGGTTTTGCAAGGCTTTGAGCGTGGAAAGAGAATCCAATAAGGTGATATTTGTTGTTTTGTTTTTTTCTGTTTGTTTGTTTGGGGGGGGGGGGTGAGGGTTGTTTTTTTTTTAAGAAGCTTCCTTGTATTTCAAGATTTAGAATTGCCATAATGTAATTTCTGCAGTTAAAGCGGGGACTGATAACCGGCTGGAGATGGTGCCATGCAGTGTTGCAATAAAACCTCCAGCCTTGTCTCTATCTATCTTTTAAACCATCTGTATCGGTGGTACGGACACGACAAAAGACCCGGATTTGATTGAATTTATTGTGAAAAAGGAGAATTTTCGAAATAGCAAAGATGTTTTTATCGCAGTTGTATGTATTATAACCAAAGTTCTATTTAGGAGAAATGGAAACGTCATTACGGTCGCTGCTAAATGAGGCGACTCTGCTCTCTGGCAAATCCACGTTAAATTTTGTACATTATCTCAACGTTCACCATTTTGGCGGACACATTTTTATAGCTCCGCACACTTTGCCATTTCACTTTATTTTATGTGACGATCAACTAAATTCGTAAAGACATATGTATTCATTGTAATTCTCAGTAAAAGAAAGATGTGTTCAAATGTGCTTTTTTCTTAAAATGTCAATTTCCACGTGTTGATTAGAGCGCCTTTGTTGTCAAGCTTTTCAATTTCTGAGATAAATAGTTCTTGCGAATTGCCATAGACTATACATATCTCGTTATTGTAGACGGAACTATATTATTACAGTTCTTACGCCATACTGGTTTTATAAAGAAATCATTATAAATTTATTTTACAAGATTTACTTCCATTAGATAATCTTCTTATAAAAACGGATAAACTAAATTATTCCAAAAATGATTATGGTCAGAATTTAGGGGGGGGGGGGTTGCTGTGAAAAGACTCGCTCACCCTCGTATTTTTAATTTTGAACAGTGATATAATTTATTTCCTCAGCAAATTAATTGAACGTCAGTTATTGCTGCTGTGCTGTTGTCTTGTACTAGGCATTTCCCTGTCTATTTATTCGCTGTCAATTTCACAACTCTTGGTGTCTGTAAAACCGATCACTTCCATTTAGGCATTATATAATTCCGGACTAAACGCGCGATTTACTTACCTCCGAAATCGAAGAGCCTGAAAACGTGCAAAGACTACACACATCCGAAACTTAAGATCTGAGAACGAAAGTGAGCCATTGAGAATGATCAATTTTACGTATTGCAACAAAATGATGAAGAATTTTACTCATAATTACAATCAAGACATATAATTACGTTGATCTTAAGTGGTTATCACAACAAGAAAAAAGCAAAAGACCGCCAAAAAAATTGGAAATATACTGAGCTTGTATACACTGAGCTGGTCGACATATCAATAATTACCAAAATGGTTTAGTAAATCACCAAACAGCAAAGGAGTACTTAGCGGCGATGCTGTGATTCATTGACAGCTGTCATACATCCGGTGCTCGTGAGACGGTTTGAGGACTAACTCACCAAACTTTTATTTTGCTATGATGCACTGTGCCGATGCGACACTGTCAACTAATTACTGCAGTTCAGGGGGACATTTCCAAACTAGCTAGCTCTTTTGGGAATGACGTCAGTTTTGTACGAATGATGTCATTGCTTAAGCAATCGGGAGACATATTTTACTAGTTACCTGCATATAATATTGGCTTGCCGATTTAGGCATGGTAGCAATGAATATCTATTGAAAGCTCAGTGCATAGCGTAGGGGTACACCAATGACGTCACAAATGCAAATCTTCTTTCACGCATCCAGTCAAAACAAATGTTACATAGATATATAACGGACGTACTCGGTCTTCCCCGTTGTCCATGTACAGACACAGACAAACGGGCAGAATGAGAGAAGAAAAAAATATATAGATTTTGAGCAGAGACATGTATATAGTATTATGTCTGTTCGGAAAGATATTTTACGAAGAATGTGGTTCTGACCCTCGGTAATATAGAATAACTCCCAGCAAGAATCGCTAATGAGAATCGTAGAGGGAAGGCTGGGGGGACGATTTGCGGTTACTTATACATGATTAGATTTGTGTTTGTAAAATAAGTATGTCTCCGCTGCAAACCAACATAAGCAGCAGTAGAGCTGAACAGACCACTTGGCTGAAACCTTATTTATAAAAAATAAAGGTTCCTACAGAGGCTGAAAAAAAAAAAGGTCAATAACATAAACCGAACCTCCTAACTTTTATTATTACCATATAGTTGATAATAAATCGTTTGGGTTAGCTCATTTCCGTTACTTTTTGTTGACGTATTTTTTTTTAGATTTTTTATGCGATTCGTTTACTCGCGGGTTAATCAATTTTTTGTCGTTCAGCTCTAGTGCTGCTATGATTTTTATCCAAAAATTATATCAAGTCCGTTGCGATATCTTGACCTTGGATCATGTAAATTTATCGTTACAAAACCAAAGGGAGCAGCTTGTGCTTTTGAAAAGAAATTTTTAAATTTGTTCATGTCCATGTCGCATGAACACCAAGTATAATAAATATTCTGCAGCGTATGATTATCTACGCCATTAAACACAACTAAAATGTTACAATTATCTCTTGATTACTTTTGGAATTTGTGTATATCTCTGGGTAACATAAATCACGTCTGTGTTTTTATGTCTACCTCGTGAAAATATTCTAGCTGGATTTGATTGTTTGTCCAGCATAACATCATCATACACTACTAAATTATTAATGAATCCATCTAGATCATCTACGGATGGCGCTTCATCAATATCAGTAATAAAGTCTATGACATTGTCTTCATGCAACAATTTTGCGTTTTCATTAAAATCATTAAGTACTTCGTAACATCGCTGATCATCTACAGATGGCGCTACTAAATATAATTTATCCCACTTGAGCCATCGCATTATCAGATTAAGCGGTAATTGCGTCTTCCCACTTCCAGATGGGCCTATTATAATCATTCTGATAGAATTCGGAAGCGCTGGATGGTGCTTTACTGGCTCTTGTTTTCGTGTCGCAGAAAGTCAATTATATCCATATAATAAATAATATGAGTCTATATTGTGTTCGATGCAGAGCACCTACCGATACTACTGAATTAACGACAATAACAACAAAAAATAAAAGACGTGCACTTACAGGCAGGTGTGTGAAATGTGGCACCAAGAAATATAAATTTATTGCAACAAAGACAGGTGGGGGTGATATCGCTGCTTCGTTAGGAAAATTACCAGGAACTCCATGGGCTAAATACCCCGGTGAGAAACATTTACCCGGATATAATTATTGTGGTCCTGGAACTCGTCTTGATATCCGACTTGACGATCAAGATCAACCAAAACCAGGAGAGTATCCAGTAAATAAGATTGATCAAGCGTGTTACGTTCATGATGTCGCGTATAAAAGTAAGGATTTGCAACACCGACATCTTGCGGATGTGAAATTGATTCACGCGTTAAATTCTATACCTAATAAATCTCTCAGAGAAAAATTAGCTAGTTTTCTAGTAAAAACTGCTATGAAAGGTAAGCTGGTGCTAGGGGCTGGCAATTAATTATATAACTGTCATAATGGAATCTGTTTATTATTCCCCGAGAGGATTCTGGAGAGGTAAAGCAGCGATTAGTAAACTCGCCGAAGCAGCAAAAGTTTCACGTAATGTCGCTGCATCATGGTTAGCACGACAGGCAATATGGCAAATCTTCCTGAGTCCACCTAAAAAAATTCATTACGCGCATTTTGATGTTAGTGTCCCTAATGAAGTTCATCAAGCAGATATTTTGTTTTTACCACACGATACTATTAAAACACATGGACGAAAATCACGCACGTACAAATACGCGTTAACTGTCGTTGATGTTGCGAGTAGATATAAAGAAGCGGAGCCATTATCAACAAAGACAACATCTGAAGTTGCATCTGCGTTTGAGCGCATTTATCAACGTGGTGGTCTACGATGGCCACGGTTATTACAAGTTGATCCCGGTAAGAATTTCTTGGAGTAGTATCATCGTTGATGAACAAGCACAACGTTAAAATCAGACGAGGACATACTGAAATTCATCGTGATCAGGCAATCGTTGAACGATTTAATAGAACACTTGCCGAGCGGTTATTCGGATACCAATATGCAAAGGAAATATCTATTGACTTCAAAGATAGATCTCGTGAATGGGTTGCAAGATTACCGAGTGTGATAGCTGCGTTGAATAATGAAATTACTCGTGCAACTTCCATGAAACCTTCTAATGCGATCAAAAAAAATATATATACCCCGTAGCTATAACGGACAACGACATGAATCTTTCTCTCAACCAGTATTAGGTAATGTTACAGTTAGATATTTATATGAACCTGGCGAACTTGAAGGCGGTAAAAAAAGAGCAACCGATCCTATCTGGAGCGTGACTACACATAAAATTTCTAACGTGGTTAGATCCACTGGTAGATCTCCAATATACAGACTAGATTCTACAGCCCCTCAACGTGGATTTGTACGTGAACAATTACAAGTAATTCCTGAGAATACGCAATTACCACCACGTTCAATTTTGTAAACGTCCAGAACCTCGACGTCGATTACACTCAAGACAAGTCAGCATTACATTTTCACGTGTATGACCAAGATCACTATTAATTCTGTCTACGGTAAATTGTCTTGGATTATTATTTGAATGCTGCCATGACATATTACAGTTGCAACTTGCGCAATGATTATTTTGTAGTTGTTTTAGTGTTATAATAAATTCAACATCAATATCAAAATCACGATTATTTTTTTGTCACACTGCTTATAACCAGATAGTTTTTTTCTTATTACGTCATTATTAACAGTTTGATCATTATTTTCTATAAAATTCATAATAACCCTATGTAGTTGAGATATTCTCCTGACCCTAGAAACTGCGAGATAGACTAAATTTGACCACTCGATCCGATCATCTACAATCCATATTTTAGTATCAGTTATAGTTAATCCCTGTGACGAGTGAATTGTTATAGCGTATCCTAACGTCCACGGTGATTTATTCATACTCAGCGCATTCTCAACGACATTAATATCGACTAAAATAATATCATTCAAGACAAGATTCTGTATCCTTGGTGGAACCAAGGCACCAGGAATGTCAACATCAATATTCTGTCGTCGAGTATCTGCTGGGCGATAGCACAAAGGTACAGGTAGATCTGAAAACTTTTCTTTATGTAACGTAAATAATTTATCCTGTAGTTCATCACGAACTATCTTTCTACTCGCGACTATTAAATCAGCGGGATTCCATAAAGTCAAAAATTCATTCATAGAAGTCTCTGGAATTACTCCTCGCATTATCTCACATTGTAATCTGTCTGGCTGAAGTCTGATTAATTTTTTAAATTCCTTCAGCGGTTCATCAATAGCTCTATGGTCATCATGTATTTCTTCATAATAATCTACGTTATTCTTCAGCCATTCATGTGGAGACTCTCCAACAAAGGGTGGTGGTTGACCATGATCGCCGCACATAATCACAGCAGTATTCTTTGTCAATAACCATTCCAGAAATGTTTTTAGTGTTTCTAACGACACCGTGCATATCTCGTCCCATATAATATATTTAGGTATATATTTTTCACCCATCCGCGATGGGGTCCATGTGTCTCCACACCATCTAAAGAAACTGTGATAAGTACACGATTTTACTCCTCGTTGCTTTATTTCTCTGGCAAGTTTGTGCGTCGGTGTTAAAACAATCATATCTGAACTATTATTCATAAATAAATTAATCGCACGAGTTGTTTTACCTGACCCTCCACACCCATTAAGATAAACAGTCTTAAGTCTAGCCACAGGATCGTACACAGATGGTGCAGATGACTTTAATATTTGATTATTATTTTTGTAATATGTCTCCGCAATTTCAACATCGGCAGATTCAGAATAACTAAGTATATTTTCTTGTTTTATTCTCCATGTTCCCCATTCACCATTACCGAGTTTTAATAAATCTTTATATTTTTTATGTACATAAAATGAATCCGTAGCGACTCTGACAGCGTAACGGGGAAATTTATTTATCATCGATAATAGATTTATAGAAACATATGCCAACATCGAAGATCTTAAATGAGTAAACTGCGGTGACTCGCCATCAAGATAGCTCACAATTGTACCTAGTTTGGTTCCGTCTGACAAATAAGCATTACATCTGTTTGTAAACGTATTTTTTTCCGTTGTATCAGCTATTATAAAATCGAGTTCAGCATCGTCCATAATCAATCTTGTACAGTGTCTTTTATGATCATGAGATCCTCCTTGAGTAAATTTACCGATTATTTTTCTACCAAGATCTTTTGCAAATTTCTCATCGTGCTCGTCCCTGCATTTATTTATTTTAATAATATAATCTTCATCAATATCAGGGAATTCTTTTCTGGTATCATCAATATTAAATCTGTTTGGTTCTGGTAACCAAACTTGCTTCTGTGAATTATACGATATAATCGCTTCAGTTACTCTCAACGATATTAAAAATCCAACATCAAGCATATATCGCAACAGTACTATTGGAACCCAATATTTTTCTGAAAAATGTCTTCCAAACCAAGCATAAGTAATCGGATGGAGATTTTCTGCAAATTCGAATAATTCTATATGAGCAAATCCGGTTAAGTCAAAATCTGGTAAATGTCCGTTTATCGCAACCCTGGTCATGTCATGTGTAGGATGTCCGAATCTCTTAAAGTATTTAGAACATACTCCATATCCATGAAAACTCCCAGGATAACACGCTACCATATCAACCGAGATAACATCACTATGGTTGTATTTGGTGTTCCATAATCCACCGTGACCATATTCTACACAGCTTTTCTTGACATCTTCAAAGAATTCCGATCGTGTTGGTTTCCATAAATTTTTTTCCTGAGCGAAATGAGCCGCTACAGATGGAACTGTAAAACAATTATTTAATAATTGTCTAATTTTGACATCGTCTGAAGTATATTCATGCCAAAGGCGCTGCGCAAGATGTTCCATTTCTACATTAAGAGATTCTGTACGGTAAATATCACCATTAGGCCGTACAAACTGATCGCAATGATCATATTCCGAACTCTGAAATAACCAAACGGATACAGGGTCACTTTTGCTGATATTTTTAATAAAATCAAAGATGTCACCGTTATAAAATTTAACCGTTCTATCTCGTGGAAATATTGTTACTGCTGAGGTCCATGCGTGCGAATTATGATCAATGATATCTATCGGAGCTCCTCTTGATTCATATTTCGATTTATATAAAATCTCTCCCGTCAGCGTTTTTACTGTTATTGGGAATTTTAATTTCTTTTCTAGCTCAGCGACATCTTTGATAGACGCTCCGGTATCTTTAACCGACTCTGCCCAGTCATTTATTTTTTTACGTCTTAAATCAGTTAAACATTACCACGTATCGCGTTTGTAAAATGTTCTGTAACTTGTTCAGCTACACAATTTATTCTTGACTCTGACAATCTCATAGGTTTTAGATCCCCGACGTCAGGTTTATTATTAAGCGGATATATTGCATATACAACTGCAGTAACTGGATATGCACATTCATAATATAATTTATCTATACCGGTTAGTATTCCGGGCTTAGATTTATTACTCAAAAGAACAATATTACCCCCGGACTGCACACGGACGGGATCCCGCTTATCACGAATAATCCAAATATCTTCTTCTGTATTTACAATAAATTTTATTAAAATAAAATATTTTTGATTATCAAGGTGATTAATAATTACTTTTCCTTGTTTGTCATTCATCATATTAGTAACATTTCCAACTCTGAATGTTGACCATGCATGAACTGCACCATCGTCACGAAATTCCCTTTTTGCTTCACGAATACGTTCGGTTACATCCTCATCCGTTAATGCCAGATCCTGCATCGAAGTACTAAATTTATATTCTGATAGTCTGTCAAGATCGAATCTAGCAGGGGAAGGTTCAATAACGGATAATTCCCCCATATAATTAAAACAAATATTTAAATTAAAAATTTATTATATATATATAATGATTGAAACACAAAACAAATGTGCTTGGCTCAAAATTGGATATACTTCTACTTGTAATAAATCGTGTGTGAACAAATACTGCGGAAATCATGCACAAAGTATCAAAAATGGAAGTACAGGACCAATACCGTGTATTCAGTGTGGTGCTGGAGTAAGAGGAAAAACTCAATTGTGTCTAAAATGTGGCGGAAAAAAATACAGAGAACTAAAACGATATTATGATTAAAAAAAAATAACACATTATCAGGTAAATCTCCTATCAAGACTGTAGAAGATTATTTGGTTAGATTTCAGAATAATGATTTAAACAAATAATATTATATATATAATGGAGCAAAACGAATTTGTGGCGCATCCTATAATAAAAAATTATGAAGCATCGCGAGAAGGTGTAATTAGAAACTGTCGATTAAAAAAACCAGTAGGTAGTCTTAATAATATTGGTTATTTTAGATTTAGTGCTGGGAAAAATAAACATTATTACTCACATAAATTCGTATTTGAGTGTCATTTTGGATTGATCAAAGATGGACTTGAAGTTGATCATATTGATGGAAATCCCCAGAATAATCGGTTATCTAACCTGCAGGCTATTACACAAGGTCAGAATTCTGCACGCGGAAATACTGGAAAATGTAAAAAGTTTGCAAGAAGATCTATTAAATCCATAAATACAGAAACAGACCAAGAAATAACTTTTCCATCAATGTATGCGGCTGCAAAACATTTTAGCATACATATACAATCAGTAAAATACGTTGCAGATAATATTATTAGATCAGCATATTCAATAAAATACGATCAGTGGATAATATTTGAATATGTCTAACTCTCTATTCCTAACAAAAACAAATAGTTCGACTCTGTCAATTTTCCCAAGGATTTTGTTTAGCCATAATTACAGTCACTGACTCTGTCAGGGGTTCACCTTCACCGTCGCTGCTCTCAGCGTCATTATCATTTTTGACAGAATCAGATAACATAATCTTTCTTAATTGCATTACACGATTGTCCACGATCTTTTTTCTTTCGTACTCGTGAGACAGTTCGGATTTAACCTTTTCGATCGAACGTGCAAGAGGTGCAAATAATTTTACCTGATTGTCGTTTACCATAGCTAGTAATTCAAACATGGATTGATAAATTAATTTTATAAATCTGTAGTTTGAAGGTAGTGTATATTTATTATCAAATTTTCTTTGTTGCAGTAATTCAAATTCGCACATAATTTTCTGAGGGTCGAGATTATCAGATATTTTTATTCCGTTATGTTTTAGTTTTTTAATAGCAGAAATAATATCATTAATGTTTTCTTGGTTTATTATATATATATTTATATATTTAATATTAAAAAAAATATTAGCTCCCATGACTTTTTTTTTGTCAGGGAGCTGTTTTGTGTGTGATATATGGTTATATACAATGAAGATAATGGTTATATACAATGAAGGTGATTATATGGTTATATACAATGAAGGTGATTATATGGTTATATACAATGAAGATAATGGTTATATACAATGAAGGTGATTATATGGTTATATACAATGAAGATAATGGTTATATACAATGATGATATATGGTTATATACAATGAAGATAATGGTTATATACAATGATGATATATGGTTATATACAATGAAGATAATGGTTATATACAATGATGATATATGGTTATATACAATGATGATATATGGTTATATACAATGATGATATATGGTTATATACAATGATGATATATGGTTATATACAATGAAGATAATGGTTATATACAATGATGATAATGGTTATATACAATGATGATAATGGTTATATACAATGATGATGATGGCTATATACAATGATGATGATGGCTATATACAATGATGATAATGGTTATATACAATGATGATTATGGTTATATACAATGATGATTCTATGAACATGAAATATATACAAATGGTGATGACGAGGGAATCTTGTCTACGTCCAACAGATTTTGTACACTCTTCCTCCATACAAAACCCCGGGGAGTGTAAAAGGTACACCCCTCAAGGGTGTATGATAGGAGAGTGTATTTTGTCTGTTGTGGATTTCGAGGAAATGCTCCGGGTTCCCCCAATTAAATAGCATCAGTCGCCAAATACAAGATAATATCTTTAGCATTTTTGGAGACTCGAACATGCGAGAGTCTGTAGAGCTTCGATCTACGTCCAACCGTCTTACCATTTCGGCCATCGTTCTCTTATCAATAATACAGTTAAATTTAAGTAATATATAAAATATTTGCTGCTTCACTAACAGCGGCTTACAGAAAACAGATAGATCACTAAATAATTAACGAAAAACGATTGTCGTAGGGACTGAAACATCATTTTTGTGTAAAATGGAATTTTATATTTCTAGTTTCCAAAAAATATATATTATAACACTGAGTCTATACGTAAAGCCGTAACAGCGGATATTGATTTAGTTATATAGCGGTTCTTAAAATAACTTTACGCACAGCCGTTATATGGAATAATCAATATGCAGCCACAGTCTTCTAGATAATAGATTTCGATTATGCACGGATTTTATGTAAACAAAAGAATAATTATAGACATCCGGATATTTTTTTTTGTTATAATAAAAACGTATTATGAGCGTACATACAGGTTTATATTTAGTACTTCGTTTCTCGTGTCCAGAATTCTATTATTTTGGTCTGTAAGTTTAAAGTGTATTCTTGATAATAACGGATTATGAACTCGCAGGTACACGGGGTCAATTGGCTCTGATACAGTTAACGAACCGGGAGGAACCAACGGGCTAAAACTGAATAATATGTACCCTTGCTGGGCCTGGCTAGATTTAGAAAGATCTACCTGATAGCTACCTTCAATAACATCACATACCAGATTGACTGCAATTGTTGTTGTTATATTTACAATGCCCGGCGATATATGACGTCCGGCACCAAAGGGATTGTTATTGTGTTTTAGTATAACCGGTGGTAGGTTTATTTTTCTCCACGATTCAATTACTCCCGGATAATATTCTTCAATAAGATCATTTAATGATTTCTTCATTTCAGCGTTATTTAAATCTGGTATAACAAATGTTTGTAAATCTTTTTCTGTTATTTTATAATGATCAAGAAATATTTGTTTAGATGTTGTATTTGTGTAATAATTTCCATTGAGTTTAGTCGCAGTGATTATAATACTTCGATTGACGATGTATAAATCGAATAAGATACCATTTAAGTGTTTTATTGTTTCGATTACTTGATTTTTTACATTATGATCACAATGTTGAGATAATGAAATAAGTAAATTTCTTAAATCATTAAACGTTTTATCGTATTCAGGCTTGAGAGTATCTAAAAATTCTTTAATAAATTCTTCATCAACAATCTCTTGCACCCCGCCCCTTGGCGTAACGATAACAATATTTACTGATCTGGTTATCTTGGGGATCCTTTTACCATCAAAATCGGTAAAGTAGTATATATCGTTGTTTGGATCAAATTCAAATACTATACGACCCCATGGATATTTTTCTCGATATTCTGGATTTTTAATGAATTTTTCTTCACTCGTTTTAAATTCATTTTTAGTCGGTTCTGGAATTCCATTAGATTTTTGGTCAGGAGGAGCATCAGGCCATCCTAACACTGATCTGATCGAACTTTGATAAATATCTACGAGGTAATCAGGAGAATTTATTTCAATCGCCGCTGATAGTGTTGGTTCATAAACAGTGATCGCTATTTTAGATTCTTTTCCTGTGATAGATTTAATTCTGCGTTGGAACTCATCATTAATCTGTTCTATTTGATAACTGCCCGTTGAAATTCCAACAACTTGCCAATCAGGTGTTCCATCTGGTTTATTTTTATTCGCAAATACCAGTGAATTATTTTGTTGTTGTCCACCAAACGGTTTTGACCTAATATTAGGCCAACTATAATAAACTCGTAATTGCGCTAATGCTATTTCCTTTGCTGGAATTGCAGTCGGAAAATTAACGCTAAATTCAGGATTGGTTGAACTTAATGATATCATAGTAGTTTTTGATGGCGTTGTATTAGCTACGATCTGCTGAAGTAATTCCAACGATGACATTATTATTATTGTTATTATTTAATTCTCCATCTTTCCGTTATTGTCACTAGCGATTATGAATGCTTCATCGTAGGTTTTCATTATCGTTACGAACTCCTCATCGGATATTTTACCATCACTGAGATACGCTGAAATATACGAGCATAATTTAGTGTATGCGGCTGTTGCTGTGTGTAATTTCATTATGTACTCGTTTAGTTTATCATTCGTACACGTAGATATTTTCTTAGCGATAATACTGAAAATACCTGCACATGTTGTTGCCGTTGAAACTATAATCGTTACAACTGCAGGCGCTGTCATCGTTATTGTTGATAATAATAATCCAGTTCCAGCAATAACAGCAGAAACCTAGTATACCATTATATCAATAACGACCATACGACGACGATATTTTTTTACCTTTATCGTGTAATCGTCGATGATATTTTTTAGCTTAGTTTGACACTCACATACTTGAGCGTATCTGTGACGTTGAACGTCGATAAATGATTCTTGATTCATTATATTTATCTAGGTAACTAATTGAGGAGTTTCAGCTACAAATTCAATACACCACCAGTAATCTGCTGTGGTTAACTTTTTATTATCAACTACCAGCATAAACGTTTCTTCAGCATCTTTGTTTAACACTATAGACACAGTTCCAGAAAAACTATCGGTTGAATGACGCCATGTAAATGTGGTAAATATAGTAAATTTTTCAGCACAAAATATAGATAATCTATATACACCAGTGACCTCTGCGGTATGTTTAAGGGTGTTATTTTCCGGTGTCCATGTTGCTTTTCCTGATGCGACTGTGTACACGATATTGTTAGCTCGTCCGTGAGGAATTTTAACGAGATTAGTTTTTTGAATAATATTAGGAATGCCACTAATAATATCCTTGAGTCTTGTGTTAATGTCAGCGAGATTAATAATAACATTTGGTGGAGTTCCAAAAAAATCATTAATATTTCTGTTTACATTTCTACGAAAATTTAGAAATGTTTGTACATGATTAATATATTCAGTTCTAAATGTAGCAATCCCGTCATTGATTGTCGTTAACGAAGTCGTTATTGGAATTTCCCTATCGTTGACGTATTTCTTCGTTGCAGCGTCGAAATCTGTTTCTGGTGCTCTGAGATTATTAATACCATTATTATTCATGTCGAGAAATGCACGCATTATACCACCGCGCACTGACACGTATTTGGATTCTTGATCATCGACGTATTTTTTTGTTGCTGCGTCTGTATCTGCGATTGGATCTCCAAGATACGTAATTTTTCTTCTTGACAAAATAATGTCACCGGTAAATACATCACCAGTTTTCTTAACATAATCGTTAACCGATTTACCGGAATCCTGTATTTTACCCAGATCAGTGAAAGTAACGATATTATTAACAACCGCGTTGGGAATTCGTATAAGTACATCTAGTAGTTGTATATTACTCGTTTTTAATCGTCCTTGTTTGTCCTGAAAAACGATGACTTCATTTTGATCCACACTTGTGATATTTAATAAATCATCGATTTCATTTCTGAGCTGATCAATAGTTGCATATTTAGATAAATCGACCTTCTCCTTATCTTTGCGAGTAGATCTTCCATAAATATCTACCATTATATTTACTATATCAGTTTAAGTGTTATGACGTAGTGTAGTGAACGCGTGCACGACTTTATGAGGCGGTGCTGTTGATTTTGATATAGCATCAAGCACAGCGAGGGTTTCACGACCGCATATTGGAGGATCAGTTATTTTTTGTGTTGGTAGCGTTGAATACCAGATTGGAATATCACCGGTAACGTACTCTAAAAATTCTTTTGGTGGTGCTAATCCATACGAATCGAAATAAATAATTCCACGTGGATCAATTGCATATCCTACCCAGTGCGTGCCTGGTCCAGAGTTTTTATCGAGATTAATGATACCGGTTTCAATATTGTTTGGTTTTTTTGGTAATTGATCGCGCATCAAAACACCTCTGAAATTTTTTATTTTTAATTGCTTAGCAGCATTAAGTAAATCAAAATTGGACATAGGTGATATTAGTAAACTGTCCCTGGTAATCTTAGACCCTTTCCGTACCATGAATGTGGAGTCCCTGGTAATCTTAAACCTCTTCCTTTTTTTTTGATTCCCTTTCCTGTTGCTTTCTTTAATGCCATTCCAGCAGCTGTTCCAACAGCACCTAACGCAGCTGCCTTTGCAACAGCTGGGGCTGCAGCTGCTATTAATGCTGGTATAGCTGCGAGAAGTGGAAATATACCACCCGATTTAGCGATGTTTTTGATGGCGCCCGCAGAAAGATTAAGTCTGACGCCTTTATTTGATTTTTTAGCTTCATTGAAGTTTTTGAACTGACGCTCAGTCAACGATAGTTTATTTGCACTGGTCATCTGTTCTTGCTTTAGCGATATTTTTATTCCATAGTTATTTTTTTATGCTGATTGCAGCTTTTTAATCTGACCAGGAGTCAGACTCACACTAACGTGATGATATGACATTATTAATATTATGAATGATCTAATTACATGTTTTCTACTGGAGCATCAATAACTCTCATTCATCCACCAACACCTTCGAGTAACATCGATTTATCGCTGAGTATAACAGCAATTGCTCTGTAATTGACAATAACTCCTCGAGTCACACGAGCTCGAAAATGAATATCAACTACTGATTGTCTGGTTAAATCTAAATGTTTTAGTGAAAAGTAATAAATCGGATACAGCGTTGTAAAATCTAACTGTGATATTTGTAAACCAGTATCAATGTTTTGATCACGACCCATGAACGACATAAGACGATGATATGCACGTGCTACATGATTATCTTCAAAATTCAGTAATATATCCTCGGATGGTTCTTGATGTCCATTAATCCTTAATGAAACCTCAGAAACACCAAGTTTGTCAAATATCATTATACTTTCATCTTGATTGTTTATTCTTGCAACATCTTGTAATGTGATAAATATGTGTCTTGGTGCAGAAACACCCTGCTGAGAAGCTATTTGCCATGTAAATAAACCATTAATATTACTCTGGATAGCATCTGTGGTTGTTGTTAACCATGATAACGTTGATTTACCGCCTTGACTCATAAAAGATAGCAACCGGTCTTCTTCAGATATTGAGGGAGTCATCACTGGCATCCACAGGGAAAGTTTTGTTAGTACTACTTTACCAGGATCACCAATGGGTTTCCATATTGCATCATTATCATCGCCTTTTCGTACAAGTACAACTGTATGTTTGGCTCCGAAAATGACTTTTCTGACATTTCTACAGAATCCAAAAATATGTGACAGTGGAATCGCACATGAAAATGTTCTCCTATCACCTTTTAACATTGATTTACGTACTGCAAATCCTAAGTTGAAATTTGGATTAACATTAATAATCATATTTTCTACATCCACATCGGCGTTTCCAGCATGATTCTGTGGTCGTCTTATATTATATTGATCGTTATCAGAGTGGTTAGAAGTATCCTTGACAAACATCATTGATGGACCAGCTGATCTTGAGTAATCGTCGCTGTATCTCGCAAGGCCTAGTATTGTCGTTGCAACGTCAACGTCCTTCTGGATTGATTCAATATTTTTTCCGTCAATCATGTACGTAGCGCTATCAAACAACGCCATAATACCATTATTAACAAAACCAACCTTAACATTAGCGGCGTATGCTACTGGTGCTGCAGGAGCAACGTTATTTAAAATTTCATCTTCGACTTCAATAAATGCCTCAGCGGGTAGGAAATATCTGCTTGTATCCTGAACCTGTAGTTCAATTCGTCCACGCTGATCTGGAATTCGAGCGTCGTAAGAATAATACTGATAATCGCGCACAGACTCATCTTTGAGAACTGGTGCGTCCATGTCAAACGCGGGGTCAGATACGCGCTTAAACGTCTTTATTATTATCGTCTTTGTCTAACTCGAAGACCACTTCGGGAAGTGAGACCACTTCCTGCTATCAGACTAGCGGTTATATTTTTTTCCTTTTCTGACATCGGGATATCAGCTAACTCTGCTAGTTTTTGATTAGCTGCTTGATTTATTATTTTACTGACACTTGCGGGCATCACTTCAGTACTGGCCAATTTCACAGGTTGAGGTCGGGCCGCTTGTGGTCTGCGTATTAATCGTGCTAGTCTATCTTTGATTGCTGAGAATGCTTTACTAGCAAGATTACCAACAGCGCCTATACCTTTTTCACGAACAACATCAATAGCTTTCATTCCTAGCTGCTTTGCAATCGGTATTGCTTTTGGGGCTATTCTTCTAAACAGACCCTGAACAATATCACCTAATCCATCTCCGTAGGTCGTTTTGTATACTGGTAATCGAGAGTTTATTACCCTGACCATGGTAGGTCCACGAGTATTGTGTATGATCATTTTATTATTAAGTGATTTTATCACTAATTACATACTTAGTCACTATAATAATCATGAGTGACATCGTCACTGATTTCATTAATAAGAGATCGATATACATTAATATCCATGATGCCGCCACTAAATAATCGTTTGCAAATATCAGCTGCTTCATTAATGATTTCTGGGGAATTATTACCAGCTCGTTTTCCTCCGATGAGGATTTCTAGTCGATCGACATCAGCAAGGACATTATTGGGGCAAGTAATAAAGCCACTTCCTAAACCACTTCCAGTTGCGCCAGGATCTTGATATTCTTCTTCTTCACTTGGTTTCGGTGGTTTCTTTTTACTTGGTTTCGGTGGTGTTTTTTGTGGTTCTGGATAACCACGAAGTGATTGCTCAAATGTTTTTGGTGTTTTTCGTTGTTCTCGTAATAGTTTTATTCTTTCTTGTTGTTCTTGTTTTCGTTGTCGTTGTATCTCTTGTTCTAGTTGTTGTATCTGTTGTTTTAGTCGTTGTGCTTCTTGTGGTGATGATGGTGTCTTTGGTGATGATTCAAATTGTAGTGGTTGTGATGATTCAAATTGTGGTGGTTGTGATGATTCAAATTGTGGTGGTTGTGATGATTCAAATTGTGGTGGTTGTGATGATTCAAATTGTGGTGGTTGTGATGATTCAAATTGTGGTGGTAATCGTTTACCTTGTTCAACCTCTTCTACATATCTATTTACAGCCATGCCAAATTCGTTAAAATCCTTAATATCTTCACTAGATCTGATTTCTGGAATATCAGCAAGGATACGATATACATCCTTGATCCAATGATCATGTTTTAGAGATTTAACATAATCTGGTTTTACATATTTTTCTCTTTCATAATATCCATACGCGGCAATATCAAGTACTTGGTTTGGGTCCTTGATAGCAGCAATACCTTCAGGCGTGAATTTATCTATTATATTAGTTCTTGGTCTTTTAGGCGCTGGTTGTGGTGCTTGTGGTTGTGGTTGAGCTGCTTGTGGTGGTGGTTGAGCTGCTTGAATACGGCCAGCAATATCAGCAGGCAATGTTGCAAGAGCTCTTTGTGTTGCCTCAGTTGCTGTAACAATTTTCTTCGTTGGTTCACAATCGGCTTAAATAATTTTTCTGTACCTTCTGTAAATTCCACTTGAGATTCCTGACGTGATTGTAGTTGTTGCTTAACAGAATCACGAACAGGTAGATATTTTTTAATTGCCTCTAGTCGCTCTCGAGCTAATTTAGCTGAGTGTGGTTCTCCAATACTCATTATTGATAATATCTATATGGCTGTTTAATTTATAGCAGCAGAGAGGGTGAATGACATACGCAGTGACCAGATTGTGAAAAAATCTGGTCAATTAAAGAAGTTTTCATTATTAAGACAAAAACTTATTTTTTTCAGGGAACCCTTAATTTTCAAAAATAAGGTCTCTACAAAGTTGTAGGGTTCACCCTCTCTGCTGCTACAAAAAATAGCTCACCCATAGCTAAACTGGATCAACATAACCCAAATTGCATGCTAGAATGACTTATGTCTTTTCAGCTTTTCATTTATTATATTTTGGATTGCATTTTGTCTATACTTATGAAAATTTTTAATATATATTGTGAAAAGTAACTCAACTATACCTGAACTGGATCACTGTCACACACATTTTGACACTTCCATATTGATGTGTTTTGTTAATTACATGCTCAATGACTCCCGACTTTTAAAAATTTGCATGTTCATGCATCTTATTAAAAGTAATTCATTTGTATCAAAACTTGGTCAGTGAGACCAAACTTTCATGCTTAAATGGTCTTTGCATTTTGAGATGTTATCTCCTCTATATATTGGATGCTGTTTCACCTAGTATACAGAAATTGGTTTGTGGATGTGTGTCAATGAGTGCAACTTAAGCATACTACAACTAGGTAACTGAGACCCAAATTACATTATTGATTGACTTTTGTATTTTCAACTGTTCATTCACTACACCATAAATATCTAACATCTGATTCATCAGCACTCATGAAACAAGTGAATGCATTTCAATTCCAGTAACTCAACCATACCAAAGCAGGCCACTGTGACTTAATTTTCATGCACAAGTGACTTTTGTATCTTCCTTGATACTTGTCTGCATTTTATTGGCTACTCAAGATGTGCTACAGCGGACAAATATGTTTAAGTTTATGAGTAACACTTTGCTGTGTATACGTGTAATTGAAATGAGTGCATATATTACTTATTTGGAGCATATTCAAAGAATGCAGTGATGAAAAAATATGGCTTGTCAAGGTGGGCAGTATCAGATTTAGACAAGATTTCTTCCTTGCAAATGCATATACAAGAAATATGAAATTGTCAATTGGTTGCTGTTATATGTATTTAATTTGTTTGCATTGTGTGGTTGACCTTGGTCTGTAATTGAAGGTAGAGGCCTACCTGACTACTCACATCTTTTGTCTTGGATGTAACTTATAAATAGGTTGTTTACAGATACTGAATTCAAAGTCTAGTTTTTTTTAGAAATTAGGAATTTTCTAGAAGCAAGATGCTTACAGATCTGATTGGAAAGTGACCCTCATCTTTGTTCTGTTGTGTCTTAGCTTTTTATGTAAATGTTGTTTACATCAGAATATACTCATTCATATCTTAACATCATTCTTAGGAGGGATCAGTTTTAGTTGTTTTCAGTTTAATTTGAGAGAATTTATTTATTTTAAACTATTCATTGGAATTGCAAAATACTCATCAATACTTTTTGGACTAAATCACTATTTTGAATTATTGTGAATTCATTCAAGGACATTTTGGATTATGTCATTGTGATACATCAAGACTTTTAGCACATCAACACTCTTCCAGGCTATCAGTAC
Organism: Megalonaias nervosa; assembly: GCA_016617855.1. Classification (NCBI taxonomy): domain Eukaryota; kingdom Metazoa; phylum Mollusca; class Bivalvia; order Unionida; family Unionidae; genus Megalonaias; species Megalonaias nervosa. Next base: position 71,836 of record JAECUM010002177.1, read on the forward strand.
ATCAGCACAGTCAAGATTGGAAATCATTCAGAACACAACTAGAATTCTTTTTGGAATACTCTATACTTTTGGATTTGTGATAGAACTTTTGAGACTATTTGGGATGTAATTCACAGTGCTGTAAGTTCTTTTTAAATTTTCACTTTTGTATTCTAGGGAAATAAATTATGTGTTGAATTTTTACAAAAGTTTGTTTGTTTTTGCTCAATTCTGTTACTTGGTTAACGACCACAGAGTCATGACAATTGCATAGTTTTTAATTTATTCGAAAATAAATATGGCTTTCTCCAAGTATGTTGCCAAAGTCTGAAAAAAGATTAAAAGAGTTCATCGTTTTTTGGAAGAATTTAATCACATGCATATGTCCTGGAAAATTATCTAAATAAATCTGAAACTAAGCTACTCACTGGTAAATTAATATGTCTTTTAGGTGTATTTCCAATAAGAAATGTGTAAATATGATGATTCTCTCTTTGAAAAGGACAACACTTGATTTTCTTTCGCACTGTTATCTTGATATATGAATGTGGTTTATTTCTGCCAAGAAGATGAACAAGTATTTTTTCACACTCTGGCACATAATTGGAGAAAGCCAATTCTTGGCAAGAATAATTACCTTCAAGATTTCTGGGCCATTTTTGATGGTCTAGAGCTTTTTGTGTTTCTTTAAGATGATACAGAGAGCTGTGACAAATTTCAGTCATATATTGAGGCTCCTGCCTTGTAATGTTTGAGGAATATAGTTTAATTTTGGTTTTTATGGTATTACAGTTCTAAAATTCACCATCTCAACAATTTCAATACAGGTAATTTTGGACATTTAAAAATTACCATATAAAAATATTTATGGTACTAACTTTAATTCTGAAATGTGTATGCCAACGTTACAATCATAACAACTGTGCTGTTTTGTATTTCCTGAAATGGATTTTAAAAATCTTATTACATTTAACCTTAGGTGCACACAAGTGATAGACTTTCTCCAGATTGGTCCATTTATAGGGAGATTAGAAGCACCAATTAAGATCACATATGGCATACTGCAGCAAAAGCAATGATATGTGTGGAGACTTGGCATAAGTTTGTAACATTTTAGGTTTTATCTTCCACAAGTTAAATATTTAAAACCCAAACAGACTTTTAAAAATGGACCATTGCAAATAAAGCAAAATTTTAAAAGTTTTTTTTTTCTGTTGCAAATATTGTAGATAAAATGACTGCACATTGTAGACTGAAATTACACTTGGAATAAATTCCAAACACATAGTTGAATGTCTGTGAAAGGTTAGTTTTCCTTTAATCAGTATTTTGTAGGAAAATTGTAGGCAGTGGAACACTACTGTTACTCTCTTCTCCAAAAGTAACTTATTTCAGTAAACACGTTGTGGTTATACTGTTACCCATACATTGACATAAACATAATGTGTCTTGACATAATTTCATTTAAATTCCATATTTCATTGCACATTTCCCTAATTTTGTATCAGTAACTGACTATTACAGCTATAAGAGGTCAATCAGACCTGTAAATAGTATAGTTTCATGAACTGTTTGCTGCATCGATGAAAGATATTGTAAAATTGTCACACTCACATTGGATAATACATTCCACTGGTTGTTTAGGGCCAGATAGAGATTTCTAGGGTTTGACTGTTCTTCTCAGTCTTTGGATCTTTTAGAAGCAATTGTTGTTATTTATTTCTTTTTGTGTTAATTTTCAAGAACTCCTTTATATGCTATGACAAAGAAATACTTAATAAATTTATATTTCTAAAATATTCAAAACATTCTAGCAGTGGGATACTTTGAATAGGTCTTTTCTTATTTATCATATTCCATTATCTCATTGGACCTTAGACAAAAAAAATATGTCTGTTTCCTATTGCACTGGTTTTAAAATTGGGTAGGTAGGTAGGGATATTTTTTTTTTAAAATTCATATATATTATAATGATTAGTATGTATAAAATACCAAGCACTTCAAATACTGGGTTAAGCTGTCTCAGATGCACAAATCAATTTCAGGAAATTTTTGAAATTTTTTTATTTCTTTCATTTCTTTTTTACCCTGGGGAAAAAAAGTGCTAGGGTCAGCAAACAAAAAGCAGGATTAGTTGGCCAACCAGAAAAATACATAACTGTATGGTACATAGTTTCCTTTGCAATGATCTTTCTCAACTAGAGTATTGATATGCAAGAGTTTTCTTATACTGTCTACTAGTTGTTACTGACATGAGACACAGAATGAAGATTCTGTCAGAAAGGCATTTAAAGTGAGCAATAAATCTGACAGGATGAACATATAGGACACAAAAAAGAAGAGAGCAATGGCTATTTTGAGTTAATGAAAATACCAAGTACAAGAAGTTTATGAGCAAATGATACCATATCTGTGCTAGTGTGACATGAAGATATGAAAGCCAAGAATCCATTTTATCATAGGATGATGACAAAGAAGGGCAGTCATTTGAAGGTTATGAGCGGCAGATACATTCTTCTGGAATAACATTCTTTCCACCTCTTTCTAGAAATTTGCTGTTTCTTAGACTTCAGACATATCACACTATATTGTACACATACCATACCTCTGAAAACTTTTCTTTCTAATTAAGTTCAGAACATGTCCATGTGACAAAAAAGTTGCTACCTTTACTTGCTTGACATAGGAAATTGGAGAGTCGGGTCACATATCATATTTTTATGATGTAGGCAATATTACGTTAGTATTCAGCTGATATGTCCATTTAACTTTATGAAACATTTGTAGCAATCTCTGTCACAACATAATCAATACATAGTATTATGCAATGTATTTCCAAACATTTTACAATAGTCAAAAAAGTATTTCTAAAAAGTTTCTTTATAGGTCACTTTAATTTTGAACAAGTTGTGACAGTTTGTATCACAGTAGGAAAATATTGTATGATATGGGATTCAGGTGAAATTCTGGCAAATCCCATGCACATTACATCAAAATAATTGTTACCACTTTATCACACGTAATTGACCTTTCAGAGACAAGAGTGCACAGTCTATAGTATTCGGTGGGCTATAACATTTCAACATAGTATTCCACTTTAATAAGATAACACAGAAATTGTATATCTTGTTTGAAAAATATTCCATGCATATTCATTGTATTCACAATATCTACTGTATCCCTGATGTTATTAAACTGTTGTTGTTGTTGTTGTTGTAGGGTTTAACGCCATTTTTCAGCACAAGATAGGCTATACATGGCGGCCAGTATTAATGGTGGAGAAAGAACCCGGGAAGACCCCAGAAAGAACCACCGACCCATAGGATGCTACTGGCAAGCTTTCTCACATACCCACATTGGTCGAACACGAGACTCAAACCCACGCAGACATAGATGAGATAGCAGTGATCCATAATGATGAGCGCTTTAGACCACTTGCCCACTTGGGGCCCGGTGTTATTAGTAGAAATATGTTCTAATGAGCTGAACAATAACAACTGAAATAAACTAATAACTACACTTGAGTTTTTGTATACATTTAACAAAGGATGCTTTGTGTTTAGACGTTACATTTATATCATCATAGACTGGAGCAGAAGTGACTAACTCCATAGTTATGCTTCCGAATAAGCAAAGTTCCTCATCTCTTCAATGTGTCACGCTATCTTGTTGTAGTCACTAAAAAGTCATTAATATTATTTAATCTGATTTTGTTTTGGAGAACTGCCAACCTGAGTGAAGAATATTCATTGTATTCAGTAGAAAGTAGGATTAATACCTAAGTAGCAAATAGAAAGTATATTTCATTCTGCATCTTGCCTTTTGTGCAGGATCATAAAAGCAAATATGTGTCATTTGGGCAATTCCAGAAACATCACTTGCACTAAAAATTCCAAGCAACAGCATTTAGTTAAAATGTAACCATTTTTGGAAAATGCTTGACAGCATATGCTGTTTTTTAAATGTTGTGTCAAAGTTAGTGTTTACCATAAGTGATATAGTCGTGGTGTTGATCATTAGCACAAAATTCCAAAGAACATTATCTCTCACTTGCTTCATACAGACATGTTTCTTATATTAATTTAGATAACCTTGGCCTTCAGTAAGAGTCTGAAAGAAGGTAGGTGTGCTCAAATATGAGAGGACAGAACTTACTGATTGCCCTTATTTCGTGTATTTTTTCCTACCCTATCATTTTTCATATGCAATCCAGTTATCAAAATAATTATTTAAATGTATCATAAGTTTTCGTAAATATCCATTAAATTATTGGACATAAAAGTTCTGCTAAGAAGATTTACGTTTGCAAAAAAGATAGAAAACAGTATCGCCATTTTGTTTCTACAAAAATTAATAATTAATTGTTGGTGAAAAAATACAATGATTGATGCATAAGCTCTCTTATTGTTATTACAATATCTACTGGTGTTTATTAACAAATGGAAAAAGGCCTTCATAGAACATACCTTTAAATATCGTTAATTAATTCTCCTTATTAAGTCCGTCACTGTAACAAAACACCACATGCATTTTAAAATGAGTTCGGAAGTCCTTTGATGTTTTCTTATCCAACATAATTTATGTCTCAATACATACTAAAGTGAAGACCACAGACCATTGGTCAGCTAGTTTTATTGTTTCATTATAATTATACAAAAATAAAATACAAAAACAATGTCATTTTCTATCATAAATTTGAAAGTCATGGACTCCGTTAAATTGATTCATATATAAACATGTACTATCTTTTAAGTGCTTGTACTGTTTTGACTTGGATATAATTAACATTTTATTACAAATCTATTCTACGATATACCCCTCTATTGTTATCTTTATTGGTGAGTTCGAATAACAAGTAATGTGTATGATCGCTTGTCCTTACAACATCTGCTGTATGGACAATGGCCTCGATAGCACATTGACAGATTTTCATTTCCTTTACACCCGAAATGAAGGGCATTATTATACCCGTGTACATTTTCCAAGGTTATGCTTGAAATTTTGGCCTGAAACCTTGGATGTCCAAGGTTTTTCCATGGTTTTCCTAGGAAAACCTAGGAAATCTCGGACAATGCTGATATTTTGTCCAAGGTTTTATAAGCAAACCTTGGACATTATCTCGTACATTTAAAAAAAAATAGGAAAGACCTTGGAGAAAGCCTTGGACATGAGAACTTAGTTTATTTTGCCTCAGAAAAACCTTGGAAATAAGAACTTAGTCATTTTTTAGCTTGGACATAGCTCGGAAATGTGGACTTGGAAAATTTTAAGCTAGGAAATGGACTTGGCCTGTTTTAATTGTGCACTTAGAGATTTCTATATATTTATTCAGAAAGTATTTTTACAGTTTATTAAAATGAATAATGTCTGTCATTACCAAAACATGTTACTAACAAATCTAGGATTTGAATTAAAAGATTGACTTAATTAATGTTGATTGATTGATATGGGTTTTAAAGTGTACCATCTCAGTTCAGGCAACATGGTGCCAAATAGGATCATATATTTTGGTTTCACATCTTATTTACATGGAGATAAAAATATGAGATAAAGAACCAACACCATATTCATGCTGGAGTCCCCCAGTTAGAAAATTTCTTAGCATTCATACACTTTTAATCACTTCATGCAATCATGTTAGTGTAACACAGTGGTCCCAATTTCTAATGCCCTTTAACCATGCAGGACAACTGTAAAAATATATTTTCTAACAGTTGAATCTAAAGTAAAATCTTCAAAGCTTAAAGGGTCACATGACATGTTTCTTAAAATTTGTGTTTGTGTGTTAGTTAAAGGAATAATAATTTAAAAGTACCAGTTTAGAAGCATAAACTATTACAGTATTAGTGTAAAATGTTTTCTGAAAAATTGCGTGGCACTGTTTATTTGTCACATTAGTTACAAGAATAATAATTATAAATATACAACTGGGTCTGAGAAAATTGCATGAATGATTCGCATGGCACTATTTTTAATTATCATTTTTCACATGACAATTGATAATAAGCACAGTTATACTGAAGTTTAATCCCTTTCAAAATGATTTGGGAAGAATGCAGCAAACACTTTATTCTGTTTTCTGACAATAAAAGCACATATAATCCATTTGGGGATTTTAAAAATATTAAACTTTACAAAGAAAGTTGGCTTTTGATGTTTAAATAAAATGAAAAATGACTGCCAAAGTTATTGATGACATAAACTTGAACAACATTTTCACTCTGAGTTTAAACCAGTGTAAGATTTTTTATTTGCAGTTACTTTGTACACAATTCAAGTATTCATGAAAATATAGACAAAGAAGGTACTGTAAAAGACATTTTCAAAGTAAAAAGGCAACATTTGTAATCCTTATTTAAGCTTTGCAAAGCCACATCTATCCTTTCAGTGATCAAGTAAACATGTATGTCAATAGTTAAATTGTTTGTCAATAGCTAAATCATGAGTGGTAAAGGATCAACTAAAAAACACAAGCTTGAGTTAATGTACTTGTAGTTGATAAAGATTTTAATTTATACACCTAAATTCTAACACCTGAAGATGAACTCTTCCCTCTGCATTTCCTTTTGGACATAGAGAGTTTTCCAACTGCAAATACATTGCAAGTTTATTTGTGGAGGAGGTATCTTGGAACTTCAACTGGTACTTCTCCAATGGATTTCTTTTCTTTAAATGCATTTGTAAATGAATTCTGCTGCTTGACCTTGCTTGTCTTAAAAAGACTGATTATGTCTGTGCTTTGTTAAAGCCTCCTTTGTTTATATGTTTATGAGACCATCCCCACCACACCCAATGTGTAATTCCTATTGCATTGGTTTTAAAATAAGTGTAGGTAGACAGTTTGGGGGGGTTGTTGTCGTTTTTTATAACAATTACATATATATATAATGTACTAAGCACTTCAAGATCTGTTGGGAATTTTTGTTTTTATTTTTAATATTTTTATTTTTTATTTTTAACCTGATGAAAAAGTGCTAGGGTCAGCAGCTTAAACGGGGTCGGTCGGTTGGCTGACTAAGAACTTTTTTGTGTGCCTGATATGGCACTTCCAGTCTGCGATGATCGTAATCTGGGAGCAATTTTATCTTATAAAAAAAAAGAGATAGTCGAAGGACCCCACGTAATACTCATAGCAGGTGATTATCTACTTACTGCGTTTAAATTTTAAAAAATATTGAGAAGTTGTGGAAAGTTCTAGGAAATATTTCTTTCGCCTTCCTCCATTGGTTGCAGAGCATGGAATTATCCAATCACAGCAGCCGATTCATCAATCACTCTTGTATGCGCCATAATAATAAATTCAAAAGTGGTCCGTTGAAAGTAAACTGGTCTGTGAAAACTTGCGTTATAAAGGAGTGGATTCATCAATCGCCATGAACTTGTTTGCATTATTTATATGATAATCCTGTTACCGGAAATGTTCTTAGCGTCCTAAATATTGTTCAGCTGTGAAAGGCAATTGAAGATTACAAAGTCGGCGATTTGGTGTTGGCAAGGTTACCGTGTTTTGGGATTACAGAAGGAATTATTGGAAGGACTGGGGGTAACTTCATTTCTTTTTCATTATATTACATTAAATTTGAAAAAGATAAGAACATCTATTGGCTATCATTTCATAGCACAGGCACTTGATTCCAGGGTAAACTAATGTGTACACTCACCAATTAACACATGTTAAGTGTTAATTGGTGAGTGTACACATTAGCTTACCCCAGAATCAAGTGCCTGTGAAACATGTATAGCGTTCAGTAAATGGTATTGTTTTCATCTTTATTTCATTGATAGCTTGTGTGTGTTGAAGAGGGATTTTTTTAAAAAAATTGTTGTGAAATAATGGTATGGAAATTGGACTGAGTGTTCGTACTTCTATGCATTGTTCAACCCTGCAAAGATATATGATAAATAATAATCATAATAATAATAATTATAATAACTGTTATTATTGTTCTCATTTTTCTAATTTTATCTTTGTACGATTCAGTTATAAATCTTTGGAAGTGAATTACAAGAATATAGTACATTTTAATGATAATAATTACTTAACTATGTCCGATTAGTAAAGCAAACTAACCCATTAACATTAGTTGAAATTAGAAGAAAAGAATTAATAATGGTTTTAATTATGTATTATATTTATTAAACATGAAAATGAAGTCATATTTTAAAATTGTTGAAAAAACAATAAAATCTGAAAAATATTTAATGGTTCAAAAATGGATCTTAAAATAACCATATGTACATAATTATTAATAGTGTATGAAATCAGAAGAATAGGTTTATGAATAGTGTTAAAGACATGTAAGAATAGAACAGAACATCCATGCATATAGGTTGTTAGGCAGCAAGAAAATCTACAAAGCAATCGATCATTCATTACTGCTTCAGTATATCCATAAAAAGCTAAATTACTTTATCCATTTTCTTTAAGTACAGTATTTTATAATTTAAATAATTGTACTGGCCTGACGTTGTATCATGTGTTTGTCCGAAATTGCAGATGCATTCTACTTTTAGATACAAGGTAGTGATTCGTGACATCACATAATGGTCACTGTTAAACAACTTTATAGACCTTGCAAACCCTGATAGTATATGCCTTTCATTTCGGGTGTAAATTTGTGTACCATATTAAAATGATTAATGCTCATGCGTGTCGTATGTTGATGATATTAAATAGTACTTAAATTGGATTTCTTTTGTTTGTCTAATTGAAAAGGAAATATGGTGTCCATGATACCGATCTCATGCTTTATTTTACCTGTTGCATATGAATTTGCAAAAATGCAAGCATCAGTGATCTCTTAACTTTATAAAGAATGTCAGGTTACATAATTAAAAATATTATTTTTATTTTTAAAGGCCAACATGCCGAACCACATTTTTTTTCAGCAACAAACATGGGTATATGTATTTTTTCCCAAGTAATCAATTCCCATCAGTAGTAAATGGCATGGAATGTATTGCATATTATTTGAAAAGTTTACATTTTTTAAAAAATTTAGGGTTGAAACAGGATGCAAATCCACAATCACCAAAACCACCAAAAGCGGCTAAGAGAATAGCAACAAAATAGACCACCAAGATGGCAACACCAAAACAGACTAAGACGGTAACACCAAAAAAGTCCAAGGTAAGATAAAGATGCTGCAATTTCAGACTTTCTGAAAACTTTATGAGCAACAAGCATTGTCTCATATCTTTATGGGTCAAGTACAGTACAATGAAATAAAATAAGATAGTAATTCTGAATAATTTTAATAATATCTTTAAAGGGGTGCATCAGGATCTTATAATTTTATTGATTGAATACATTAGTTTGAACTCGTAAGCCATTGAGCCAAGAACACAATATAATCTTACTCTATTTGTTATCAACAATTTAGAATGATGGTCCCAAATTCAAAGAACAGTTTGTTGTGGAAATATAGCTTTTTAAGGGTTAATACCTTGTTTTCAGAACTAAAGGATTCCAAACATGATTTGTAAATTTAAGGCTGCCAATAACAGTTATGTTATATGTGTACTATTTGTTTTATTAATTCAATCAATATTTTTTATATTTTTTTTTTGCAGGACTGATCCAAAAGAAATGGCAGAGTATCAAAGAGGTGATGATAAACAAGAAAATCAATGAAGTGCTAAAACCATCAAGAAACCAGGATATAAAAGGATGGATTTTCAAAATTAAATGGACAATTTGGCACTGAAGGAACCTTATGGGCATTCTTGATATTTGGACCTTTTTAAAATTTTATTTGTTTGTGTTGAACAAATTAAAAATAAAATATATTCTTATATTCTGTAATATTTGCTTCAATTCTTGGTCTGATGTTTTATGCCAGAAAGGTGTCCAAGGAATCCTCAGACGATGTGTCCTAGGAAACCTGGGACGATATGTCCGAGGATTCCTAGGAAACCTTAGGTCAACCTCGAACATTGAGAATAAAAACCTTGGACATTGGTATAAAAAAATTTTGTCCTTGGACTATTACCTCAGAAAATCAGCAACCAATACTCCGAGGTTTTTCCTAGAAAAATTTGTCCGAGGTTTCCTAGGAAACCTCTGAATATATACAGCCGGTAAATGGGAGCTTCATTTCCCTACTGGCAGCCTCACTGATTTGGCCTCATCTGTCAAATCTTGCCCTCTATCTGGTTTCAGCTGGAATAACCAAAGCACTAAGCCTTTATAATTACTGTGTAAACAACACTGCATAGACATGTGGTTGTAGTGACAATGTATATCGTAATTAAAACAAGAATGAATTGTTGATTTAACGGTGTTAATTCATAATGGAATATAGTAGGGTTGTAATACATGAGGATTATCACACTCATCAGGCAACTGAAAATACAATCTTTTTTCTCTCTGCAAAAGCTACAAATAAAAACCCCCTGAATAAATATGGTCTTGTACACTGACAAAATTTTGTTTCATCTCTCTCTCTCGCTCTTTCTCTTACACACACACACACAGGCTCACGCGTATTAACTAAAATGTGATTTCATGTTCTTTATTTTTTTTTTATTGCAATTTGATAATGAGGTTATTGTTGCTGTAAAAATACAAGTTGCACTCAATTTCTTGACAATGTGGACTCGTATCATTGCATACATTTACCAATAAATAATACCCATAACTAATACATATTCAAACGATCTTAATCATTTTGCCAACATTACACAACATAACAGCTACGTAACAGCTAATAATTATTTATATTACATATAATTTTTCATACACAGAAATTATTATTTTTTTGTGTACGAAAAATTACATGAAATACGGTATACATACAAATTGTTGATCCATCCAAGGCATTGGGACTTGTAACCATAGAGAAAAATTTTAGTCAATAACTTGACCAAAAGTTTCAGATGACCTTGACCATGCTTCTCCGATAGAAGGAGTGTTGGGGTACATTGATATAAATAAGCAATGCTTATTGATTGTTCTTCAAATGTGATAGCAATATCTTTTAGGGATTCTGACTTTACTTGATCAAGAAAAAAACTATAAACTTAACCAAGATTTTCAAATGACCTTGTCCTTGCATTAGGGCCAGAGGAAGGTTAGGGGTACATGAATATGATTGGCTTAGATTTGTGTGGCACCCAACAACAATATTTTAATTTAGTGCTGATGTAGTTGAAGTCTGGAATCTTGCTCCAAGACATAACCTGGCAGCCAGCCTGAGTTGATATGTTGGTAGGATTCAAACCTGCACCTTTTAAATCACAAGTTCAGTCTACTAACCACTGAGACACAGTGGCTCCTAGCATGAATATAGAGATGCCAATAATTCTAGACTTTGTGGAATTGTTATATAATTGTTGTGAAAATTCCGGATTATGAATTATAATGGCAAAAATTCAGAGAAATGGGAGCTTTTTTATGCAGTTAAGGTAGCACCAGTATCATTGTTTGGTACATGTAATGCACTGTGTAAGAGTAGGATGTATATAGCAAGGAATCATTCATTTACACTGTAATTAGCATAAATTGGCAGCTGAGATGAAAAGAAGAAAAAAATGAATATAATTTATGAGGACTGATGTTCGTAGTTATTGTTTTGGCCAAAGATGCTGTGGGAATTCAAGATTCTAGAATTGGATTAATAGATTCGTCATCTATTCTCATTGGATCTTTGTTGTTACTGACCCATGTAAAAGTATGAATAGGCTCATAAGAAGATGCAATATGATTTATACATACTGGTTTGTTACATATAACAAACATGTTATCTATTCTGGATGGGCTGCCTGTATTCACACCAAACTGATGCTAGAATTCTTCACAAATGTGCAGGGAATCACACCTCTGATAAATATGAATGGAAAGCATTGACCACTGTCTCTTTCCAAGACTATTGACCATACAAGAAAAAGTAACTGATAACGTAAGCAGAAGTTTTCAAATAACATTGACCTTACAGTGGGGAAAGAGGGAGGATGGGGGTGCATGGTCTTGAAAGATCAATGCATCCTGATTCAGCTCTCTATTTATGACAGCAATTCCATCAAAGACTTCTACTTTTGACAACAGGGAAAAACTTAAGTATAAAGTTAACCCAGATTTTCTTATCACCTTGACTTTTTTTGGAGGGGTGCAGACAGGTCAAGCTATGTCAGAATTTGCGGGAGAACTTGCATCTCTGATCAAGGAACAGTGAAGAGTTTTGCAATATTAAGGTGACACAACTAACCCAAACAGTACAACATTAATATTAATAATAATGAGAGAGAGAATTGTGCCCAGCTGTCAGTAATCTAGAATCATGCTATGAGTTTTGTTGTGCATGTGTTTTGTTGGGGCACAAGCTTTTCCCCAGCAACACCCCAGTTGATGTGACCAAAAAATAGGCAAATGTTATTTGCTTGATAGAATGTATATGTAGCTAGTTCTATATGAATTCGACCATAGACAAATCTTATAGAATTCCATTTAAATAACAGTTTGTGAAATAATTCCAAAACATTATACTAATTTTGTTGGAAATAATATATTTCAACCAGCTCATTAAAAACATCCTGCTCAGTTTCAGTTATTTTGTTGCAATAAAGCAGAAAGCTGAATACCATCAACATTATGTATTCCCCCCCCCCCCGAGTAATAAATGTAATGTTTGATTACAATATGTCTACTTTTGCAGAATCCATCATCATTGCAGCTGGTACACAAAATGTAGTACTAAATTTAAAATCAAGTTTTGATTCATTCATTACTGTGTTCTTCTGTATCTGATGGCCATGACTGTGGCTTTCTGTTGTAAATGAATATTGTCTCTTAAATCTGTTGTCAGTGTGTGAATCCTGGGATAATTGTATTTATCAAATAGTTTGTGCATTTTACATAGCATTTGCAGTTTATTATTTTAGCTTGATTGGTCCAGATAAGCTCATTCTTGTGCAATATTCTCGTTATTGACTGGCTATGACCTTGGGAAATTTCCTTGCCCCACCATTTGAAGTCAGTTTATTTTACTACTGCTCTCAGCAATATGACAGCTGCCTTTCTAATCATTAGCAGAATGGACACCGGGAAAAAATTGGTGACTATGAACAAAATTCACAGTAATGTTAGTGGTTGTGTATTTTGGAATATGGCCTATTTATCCTGCACCCAGTTCTCCGAATGCCAAACTAAAACTTGAACAGGAGTATACACACATAGTTATATGGAAAGTATAGGAGAACCAAGAAATCCATTATGCTGTCCAGCATAAACATTCCAAGTCTATGCAAACATTATTATGTTCAGCAGTTTATTTTAATACAGAATGTAACCTTTACATTACAGCTACCATGCAGTATGGATCTTGCACTGCATCTCCAGAACAAGCATGGATTAAATGTCAACCTGTATGAGTAAAGAAACTAACTTAACCTATGAAGAGAATATTGATAAATGCTTGTCTCTCAACTGACAAAAAGTTGTCCAACCACTGCATTCTTTCAAATCAAATAATGCAAATATCTGGTTGCAAAAAAATGTTAAATCTGGGAATGTGAATTCCATGAGAGTTATATGAATACAAATTGGCAATAACATATATCCTCACAGCAATACCTTTTGATTTATTAATCATCCCTTCAGACAAATAACCAACAACTGGAATGCTTTTTCAAATCTTGTATATGTGGTGAATGTCCATGGTGGAATTCTACATACTTTTTGGTGGAAATATATCAAAGTTTTTGAATAATTTCCAGCTGTTACTTGCCATGGCTTGCAAAAACTACAAATTATTCAACTCATTTAATAAATTCTCTATTAAATCGTTGCCCATTTAAAATCGTGTATATGTTATGCAATGTGAGCAGAAATATCCAGAAACTACCACTTGAATAAAATCGGTTGGGAAAACGAGATCATGCATGAAGCCTTGATTATTATACAGCAGAATTTTAGCGGACTTTAGACCTTTGTTCTGAAATGAACTCTCATTGTCAATTAATTTTGTTACCATCAGGGAAACACATCATTTTCGATGATTTAATTAAAAACAAAATGATTGGCAATGAACTTGAAATTTGTATCAATATTTTTCATTGCATAATAAAATATTTGTACCCTAAAACTACTTCAAGGTATTTAGTTAGGAGGCTCAAAATAATTATAGTACATTAAAAAATGTCATCCAGCATTTCTGGTATTTGAATGCATGGTTTTGGGACTTATTTATAAAGATGGCAACCATAGACTGATAAAATTTTGTTTATATTTTTCACGTGAAAAGTAAATGGTGTGGCATATATTTTCCTGTACATGTTTCAATCCCCATAAAACAATCAATTGCTTAACTTTCTGCTTATTAGATACACTTAAATCAACTATATATAGATTGAATGGAGGTTCCAAAATATTAACATGCAATTGATTAACAAGGAAAACAATATAGACACTAATTTTCTTGAGGTTAGTGGTTTTATTTATATTTTGTTAATGGTTTTAGTTCATTAATGAATTTTTACATTTTACTGTCACCTACTGTCAATGAGATCATCTGGTAATCTGAGTTTCATCTACCTGGGAAACAAATCAAGGGAGGGTATTTTTTTATTTAGCATTGTGTCGGGGGATATTTTGATGAGTTCTTGAGAACTAAGGTTTCCAGTCTCAGGTCAGAGTAGCCACATTGTTTAGACTGTGATATCTCAACATTATCTCAGTTGTGCTTGATAATTAACCAACCCTTTAGTACCTTGAGCTGTGGGCAAATTTAATTGGTTTTTTGCACTACAGTTTGCATGTGAAGTGAATAACTTCAAGAAATGAAATTGAATCTTGATAATACTTGGCATTCTAGTATGTTTGAAGCATGTTCAAGGTCTGTTATTGTGTTTTTAGTTTTTAAACTCTTGAGAGCACCATAGCACAAGAAACTATTGCTTTTACATCTCAATGACATCTTAACTTAGCTCAATAACCAGCATTCTGTGGCCTTGAAGTTAAAATCAGTGATGGTTAATTAGGTGTAAAAACACAGATCTGATGTCACATGAGAATTCAGCAAGAAATGGAAATATTTAAATAACAAATGGACTAGTCAGTAGATGCATACATACATATGCACTAACCTAGCACTATGCGGCAGTGTTAAGTAGCACATGTATACAAGACTGACCTCTATAGATTGCACAGACAGCTATCATGCAACTTTTGTTGTTCATGAATTAGTGGAATGAGATCTTATTTGATAAATGCTTGGGTTAATCTATGTTATTAAACATGATGCCGTCAGATATGATTGGGACAAGATGCATTACAATGCTAATAAGCTATACTTGCCATTCACCATAAGTTCCACAAACTACATGTACAATGAATTTGATATCGATTTGGTATCTGTGGTCATGGTTATATTTATGTACCTTATTCAACTTGTGGGCATAATTACAAGAAAAAATTAGATGGATATTGACTAAATTTGGTTTATGAGTACATCTCTGTCACATATCAGGTGAATGTGTATCATGTACCCGTAGGTAGGTTCAAAGCTAAGATTGTGGTTTAAGGTTTCTAAATTGTATAACCTATGTAACACCATGACTTAAGCAAAAGGTGTTGTATTTCAAAATTATAATCTTCGTTAATCTCAACAATATCTCAAGCAAAGTTCTATAACCAGCCCACCATGACATCTTGCAGTTTGTGACCACTGAAATTTGAACCAGTAGTAATGTGGTCTTCACCAAGCCTTAGTAATGTTAGTACAGCTCAGCAATATATCAGATCAATTTGATAATGAGTGTTGTGTGACTTTGGGTTCAAAGTAAATTATCAAAACTTTGGATATATATATATTTTTCATGGCTTGCACATGGACTAGACAGTTTTAAGAAATTTATTTTAATCAGACTTACTTAGTACATGTAGTTAGCAACTTCATACAGATTTGATAACAAGCCACACCCCCACCCATACCACGAGTTCAAAATCACTATGAGGTCACTTAAGGCAACTAACATATTTACACATTAATAGGCTGGTGAAAATGATTATACTTGTGTATATAAATCAAAGTGGATATCTAGGTCTTGGCTGGGCTGTAACTTGGGTTATGAGCTGTAGTGGCTTGTAAACACCAATAAAGCAAACAAGTGGTTTTATTTTTATAAAACCTGACTTTTGGACATTTGAACTGAAAATACCTTGAATGAGTGTGATGAAGTTAGGTATGACCATGAGTCTAAAAGTTATAACTTGGGGTTTATGACTAGTTCCTTTTGTATACAATAATGCATACTTACAATATTAGTGGCTTTGAAATTAACACCATAATATCTGAGGCAAGTCCAATGTTCTGCCACCAGGTTAAATTACATCGTAAACTTGGCTTGTCAACATGTTCACTCAGACAGACAAAAATGAAATTTCACCAAACTATTTTTGAATCTCCTAAAAGAGTGGCATGATTTCATTACCCATTCAACAGAAAAAAGGTGGGAGCAAGAGAAGCACTTTAGTTGTTATGGATTCCTACAAGTTATTCTTGGTCAGTAGAACAATATTTATAGCCTCTTGGATGGACTGGAAGTAATGCAATTAATTAACATTTCCGAAAACTCTTAGTTTATCTGTAGTAGTATTGTTCAATGCTCTACTCCAGTATTTGTGCAGTACTATTTGGTAATTCTGTGCAACAGATTTTACCCAATTGCTGATATGTGGGTTATATAATTGCAGGATTCACACCAGAGCTTCTTCATTCCATTGCTGAGGCTGTAAGTGTCAACTGGAGGAAACTTGCCAGGAAATTATCTGTACCAGATGAGAAGATAGAAAATATTGATACCAACAGCCGTTTTACCAGCTGTGATGAGAAGTGCTATCAGATCCTCTTATGCTGGTGTAATGCTTCCAGACATGCAACAAAACAGTTATTGGCATCAAAACTGATTGCTTGTGAACTGCGCCTCATTGCCGTCAGATATTTAAGTGATTATGTGCAAGATAACTACAACACAGTTTAAATCTTTTAACCTACGTAATACACATCATGTCAACTTTTTATATGCCAGTCTTAAATGGGTAAAATCTTGTAATGCCAATGTTTAACCATTACCATGTCATACATTATAGCCAGGTCCCTGGTAAAGGTAATGAAGATAAAACTCAATGACTTGTTTCCTTGCCTGACTTTAATTTTGAACTACCAAAGATAGTTGCATGAAACATTCTTCTTCTTCTTCTTCCAGTAATGTACCAGGGTTCCTCTGAAGCATACTTGCACATTACCCAGATATACATCATGGCTAGATGGCATATTTTATAACACAATCGCTCTCCTCTCACAAGGTTAAGGCCACTGCAAGGGAAAATAAATTATGTGACAGGATTGTTTGTACAGGCATGAACTTTTGAACCATTGAAGATATTTTCATGAAACATTAGAGATTTAATTCATGAATAAACAGTGTGTTGCTTACTACAATCATGCCCACAACCCCATGGTTGAAGTCAATGTAACCCCAACTTGGTTACCTTATTCCTTGTATGGGTTGTAACAATTGAACTATGGAATATAGTTGTATGAAACTTTAACCAGATAATTTTATTCAACATGATTAAACTGTTTAGTATACCACTGCTTTAAGGTCAAGGTAACAGTAAGGGAAATTGTAATTATGTGACATGTTTCCTCATCCAGGTCTTGTTTATGAACCATTGAAGGTATTTTCCTGAAGGTTTGCCCAGATTTACATTATTACTTGGCTGTGTGTCTCTTACAACAATCACACCCAACTTCAGGGTATAGTTCATGGCAAGGGAAAATATGTGTGGAAGTCATGTTTGCTTTTGTGAGGTGCATGTTTTGAACTACTGAAGATATCTTCATAAAGATTTACCAATGTATAAAACATGATTAGAGAATCTATTAGTTGACCTTGTCAAACCTTTGATCTCAAGGTAATGGATAAGGGCAGAGGTCTATGTGACTCTTTCACTTGTTTTCTTGTTAATAATATAACTTTTAACACACAAAATAAAGACATTTCAATAAAACTTTGCCATCATATATTCCAAAGCTAGTTGGTGTATTGCAGATCACATTTATGCACTTAGTTCAAGGCCAAGGTCATAGCAAATATTGAATTAATGCAACTCAAGAACCTGTTGTCGTGTCTGGGCAATACTGTTTTGAAAAATAGAAGATCTGTTCATGATAATGTACTAGATATTTCTCGTGGCTAGACAGTGTGTGACACAAAACTGTCATATCCCCTGCCTTAAAAGTCAAGGTCACAGCAAATGGAAAATGTATAAATTGTTTCATTGTCTTGAATGTAACATCACCTGCTTGATTGTGATATGATACATATCAATATATGTGGGTAACAATTATATACATATAAAAATTTGTCATAAGTTCAGTAGGTTGCAATGCATATTGTGATATGGGAATGACAATATCATGATGCAGACTTGCTGGCACAATTGTACAAAAAATACTCCAAGTAGACAAATTAATATTTCTACATATATGAATATGTAGTTCATATGATGACAGCTTTTGGTCAATGCAGCAAATTTTCTTTTTATTATATACATTTTTTATATCCTTTTGGATTTGAACTTTTTGGACAATATCTTATTAGCATTATGAAGCTAATTCTGCTTGATTTAGCCAAACAGACCATGGTGAAATATTTATATTCATATGTTAATGAATTATTAAGTATCTGAAATCTGTTATAGTAAATTTTTTAGTGTCTTACACAGTTTTAACATTTTGTACTTTTCAGTTGTAAATATTTTAACTTTTGCATTTTCCAATTTTTTTATACATAAAACTACAAGTTGGCAAAAACAAGAGGTAGATTAATGAAATTTGTTTGGAATATTTTATGCATTTGTAGATCATAAGATGACCTAATTAAATTTTTGAACTTCTCTGGACTTGGATCTTGTGGTCTGTTATGGGGAATAACATGTTTTACAAAGACAAATATTTGCTTCATATTTTATATGTAAGGCAAGCAGCATAAAATTTTTCTTCATCTGCTCAATGTTTAATTTTGTAAAACAGTACTTCAGTGTGCGATTTCCATGATGTTTGTATTTATTATACCATCCACCAAACATTTTTTTGTAAGTACCAAACCCTTCAAATGATATCAATATCTTGCATTTTCTTCTGTATGTTTTGTTCAGTATTTGCTAATATATGATAATTATCTGAATCATATCAGTCAATTTGTAGAAAGAATATTGTGTAATTTTTAATGTTAATGAGGAGAGAGCACAATATAAAACAATTGATTCTTGCTCAGTCCCCATATTCTGATGTATTTACACATTTGTTATTAAATATTGCGATGAAAACTAATTAATATTTTCGTACCAATTCATAACTTTTCAAGGCTATGAGATAATAATATCAAGCTTAGTGACTGAATTAGAATATTTTACATTTGTTGTTGTTTTGGGTTTTTTTCAATTCACATTATGTGTTACTGTAAATCTCTTAAATGCATTTTATTTACAGTAATTCTGCAATGATAATACAAGGGGGCCCACCTGTTAATGTTTTTGACTACCAGCCCATATGAGAAAGTGGACTTAAGGCATGCCCCTGCACCTGGTGTGCTTCTTTCATTGTCTCTTAGCAATTACTATTTCAAACTTCATCTCAAAACTACAGGGTAAATTGTAATCAAATTTGGCAGATACCATCCTGGTGCAAAGGACTTTAAATTTTATAGTAATAATTGTTATCTGCCATCAAATATGGCCACCATTTCTAAAAACAGAAAAACATTGAACTGACTTCTTAAAACACCATTCAGTAGAATTTGATGAAATTCGACAGAAAGCATCCTGGCATAAAGAACTTTAAAAATTTGTATCAGTGATGCCAGTTTGCTGTCTGATAATAAGAGAGATTTAAATGACTTCTTCTCAAATGCAGCTCAAAAGAATTTAACAAAATTTGATTGAACTGATTCTGGCATAGAGGATTTGAACTGTTCTACAAATGAGGTTATTATGTATATCTTTATTGTTTCTTTAACATTTGGCCCATGACTGTAGAATGCAAGGAGCTATAGATAGATTATTTATGTGTTTTCTTGTTCTTTATATTAAACCTGATGACAAGTTTTGGATAATTTCCCATTGGAAGATGAAGTCAGGTGGGTTTTGTTGTTACATGGGTCAGGTGGTTTGTCTTATGTAGGCGGTATTGCAACTCAGAGTAATAATAGAGATGTGGAGATTGATATAAAGAGAAAATTATTCATTACTAATGCCTTCTTTCTAGTATTGTTCTTGTTTTTAATATCAGTCTGCAGATATATTTAATATCGTGTTTCAACTTAAAAAGGATCATTTATTTATTGTAGTTACAAAGTGCTCATATGATGGCCTGGACTAAAGTGACATTTTGGAATTATTGTGAATTCATTCAAACATGTTTTGGACAATGCCATCGTGATACATCAGGACTGTTAGCACTTCAGCATATTCAAGGATATTGGTATATCTGCACATTCGAGACCTGGAATTCATTGGAACACTATTCTTATGGACTTGTGATAGAACATTTTAGGATTATTTTAGATTTAATTCATGATACTATAAGTTCCTCTTATATTTTCATTTTATAATTTAGAGAATTAAATTATGTGTTAAGTTTTACAAAACTTGTTGGCATTGATCCTTTCTGTTACTTAATTTATGACCATAGAGTTGTAACAGAAATTGGGGTTTTGTCAGAGATACGAATGTCCAAAAAATATTTAAGTGAAATTCAGTCTGTTTTTTAAATTTAAATTCACTTTGCTTCAGAATTTTCTAAGTCCCAGTATTTTAAATTTTACATATTTCAGAAATCTTTAGTAAAACCAATAAGCTTGCACAATTCAACTAAAGTGGAGAACCTTGTTTCTAATCCAACCCAGGAAGGGTTAGAGTCTTTAAAAAAAGATGAGTTGATGGAGCCTGCCAGGATTTATTCTGTTTTGGAAGTAAAGGCATCTTTGGTACAAGATTATTTTTATCAAAATGCTTTGGGTTTAATTAGTAAGTATCTGTCTGGTTCTGAAGTGAAATTAGCAGAATTGCAGTTAAGAAAGCTTCTTATTTGCAGACTTTGAGGTCCTGATTTAGCCTCAGGCAGTTTATGAGCTTGTCGACTCTAAACAATATGGATGTCAAAGATTGTTTTGATGCATATTGTCAATTTTAAGGTGATTTGGTGTTAATTGTTAGTATTAAAACTTGTGAGATTTTTTTTTTCACAAATGTGTTTTGAACTACAAGGTACTCATCTCTAATGATTAACCACAAGGAGGAATTTGTTCAGAGCTTGATGGATATACCGAGAATATAGCATCCACAAACAATTAAATGGATACAAAATTTCTTAATCTCAAAAGTCAGCTTGTCAGATATTTTAATGCATGTCACTGATTTGAAGGTGATTGAATAATAATTGTTGAGTCAATGGATAAAATAAGTGTCCACACTTTGTCTGTGAGTATAAATAAATCAGTAAAACAGTAGAGCGTTTATTGTCAATGTAGCTGATGAGTTTCTTACTTTAGCTAGGCAAAAAAAAGAAAGTTAATGACATTTTTAGCTGTAATTAACCTGTGTATATATACACACACGTACATGACTATTGTTAAGATTCATACTCAGTGAAAAGATAAACACAGCAGTTGAGTGGGCTAATTTATATTTGCACAGTATAGACCAGATAATATTAACACATGCCTCATACCAGTCACTACAAAAATGACCGAGTTAACTAACAGTTGAGGGAACCTACAGTATCATGCAATGTAAAAATTACAATGATGTGTCCCTAATACAACCCAATCTAGCAATTTTAACCAGTAATAATAGCTGTCCATTATCTTTATTTTTACACTGCATGATAATGACACCATAAAATTCAAATCCAGTTTTTCAAAACTTGATCATGATTTATGTTCCACAAAAGTATCCACTATATAATACTAAGTATTCAGAATTGTTACATAGTTTATTTGGTTACTATTTCATGTAGATAGGCACACTCCTCTATGGAACCAAAGGTAAAGTGGACCGAACTGGTGACATGAGTATGCCATATGTCCACATCAATCCTTCACTCCTAATGCACACTAGGAAGTGCCAAATGCAGGCATGAGCCAGTTGCATTCCATGGATTTTTGCCATCTCCGTGGATCAAATCAGGCCACTGGGTTTACATCTTTCACCATCTACCACATGAGTGGGTCTCCAACACATTCACCGCAAATTAATATATGCATGTATTCAGCTTTAAATCTTATTTGTGCATTACCCATATGCTGGACTACTGGAAACATTTTAAACTGCAATGTTTATTACAAAGTAAATCTTGCCATAACACACACATTTTAGAATCAGAGTAAAAGGAATAAATTACAAATATAATATCTTCTAGTGTAGCATATGTAGTTTCTGTTTTACCTTATTATTACGTATAACCTGACAACACAGATCAAATAACAAATCAGATATGGATTGAAATTAGGGAAGAACCAAAACAATCATTTAACATATTTGTATAGCAATATAACACGAAATTTGTTTCTGTTTCTGCTTACACAGAGTTTTAATGATATACTTTAAGTCATTTACTTCCTTTTCAGTTGTATAAGGATCATACAATTTATCCTAAAGAGGATTTTGAGGTATAAGCAAGAGTTCTAGAACTCTATCACTAGTTTGAAAACTTCTTTATTTTGTATTTCTGTCATACCTTAATTTTATTTTTGACTGGGTAGAGTGAAGATCAGTTCTCCCTACTACAAAGCAGTTGACAACTTATATTAAAAATCAGAGAAATAGTCACAAATATTAATCTTGTAATCTTCATTTGAATGAAGTTTCCCTTGTAATAACTTAGTGTTTCAAGGCCAGTATGTCCAAAAGCTAGATCAAAAGGACAAAAAACAACAATTCTTGAACTGATTTCTCAACAGCAAACAACATCAAATGAATACCCTCATCACAATCTTTTTCTGTATCAAAAGAATATGACTGAAACATATTCTTCAGAGTTTAATGAAACCTTTCCAAACCCCCTGACTTTCAGGGTGATAGGCAGAAGATTTAAACTGTTGGATGCCTAATCCATGCACAACCGGTTGGAAAATTCCAGACATAAAAGTTTACCCTTGATAGGACTAGACATAAGGGAAGGCTAACAAGTGTAGAAATATGATCAAATCTTTTGGTTTTGGTTTTAATATTACTCAAAAGAATTGCCTTTGGAAATCTTGTGCACACAGGTCAAAGGTAAGCTACCGACACAATCTACCATTATTTGACTAAATGGTTTGTCAAATGCAGTACTAGGTTGCAGATGAGCCATGAGTATCATATGATTTGGATTTCCTACCATTTCACAAGCATGAACAGATCTACAATATTTAGAAACAGCACTTTTAAGTTTTGTCAAATTAAAATGATTCAAGATCTTGGTAAGTGTTATTGACACCTAAATGACCAGGGAATGGAGTTTTATAGGCTAAACTAAGGATATCATGTCGATATGACCTCAGAACGACAATTTTATAGCTCACTGACAACTAATTACCAGCGGATACCTCAGGATATCTCCATTTTCTCATAAGGACCCCATTTTTCGCAAAATAACAAACTGGTACTTGTGTAGCTTCCGTTCTGCTAATATTCCTCTGAAACAAACACGAGTTCTCCTGATCCTGTTCCTGGTCAACAAGATATAACAGTCTTTTGTCACCCAGATTAGAATAGGGACCATTAGTGGTAAAAGGATGATCGCTGTGATCATTATTTATTGATTGATCAGTATCTGGAGCAGAAGTTACCTATAAAGAAACTGACCAATAACTGTTGCAACTAAAGGAATAATTTCCTGATCAACATCATTCTGAAGAGCGTTCTTCTCCGTATCTCTTGTAACTACACAAGCTAGGTATAAATCAGGGATTCCATTTTCAATAGGATTGACTTTCTGAACCAAACAAGACTTCTCAGTTACAAGTGGATTAACCACAATCTCATCTCCATCTAGGTCATTGCCTTGTAATAAATGAATACCCTTGGTCGGTAAAGACTACACTACTCCGAATGTCACAGGTCCTCCGAATGTCACAGGTCCTGAAACTAAATCTGATGCCAAACTGACACAATGGAGAGGACCATTAACAAATCCGCACTCTACTCCCCAATCAGAACATTTTCATCGGAAGAATACTTTTCAGAAAATGGCAGGTACAGGGCTGCAAAAGACTGAGAAGCTTTTGTGTCCCTTAATATTTTAATAGAGATAAGCGTAACAGACTCACCAATAAGTAATATAGAACCTTCTAACATGAATGGTTCATAAGTCACCAAAATTAAATCAGACAAGGGTTTGTTTCACCCAACCAATGTATTGCTTTCAATATAAAACCGTAACCTTGACCTCTTTGAAGCAAGAGCAGTTGCTTATATTTCAACCTGTAGCAATGAGAAGTGACGTGCCCTTTTAATTTTACAATACCTCACGTAGGAAGATATAAATTGTCTGATCAGGCTTATCAGAAGTCTTATTTCTAAACGTTTTACCTTGCAAATTCGATATGAGTTTGTCCAGTTTCATTTCTACAATTCCTAAACAATTGTCAATGACTCATGTACAAACTCATAACCCTTGATGATACATTCTTTAACCAGATCATGCTCACCTTGCCTGTTTAAATTTAACTCATAAACGGATAAAAGAAGAATCTGGTAAAGACTATTGAGGTTATAACCCCGAGGAAATGGCTCATTTACTTGTATGACCGAAATAATGATATTTTCTAACCCTTACGCCATGTTTTGGATACACTTATTCTGCACTCACACATCTGTCCGACAAAACTTTAGTACAGACTTATCTGGATTTCTTTCAGTCTTAATGAATATAAATCAGACTTGTCAATTATATCCTGATTGTTACTCATGATACTAACAGATCGATTTCACAGTGATTTGTTTTTAAATGGTTCTGACCTAACTTTGCACAATAATTTTCCAACACATGTAACGGTCATCTTTCTTTTAAAATACCGACACATGTATAGAAACAGCCCATACAATGTATAACTTATGGGACTTTGTCGTGATAAGAATACGATTTCATGATGCTTCATATGAATGTATATATATATATATATATATATATATATATATATATATATATATATATATATATATATATATATATATATATATATTCTATACTGTTTCTGGAGAGTCTGAACCAGATAATACTGTCATTTTTCTTCTAATGTGCTTCTTTGACAAATAACACTAACTGTCTTGCCATTTCGGAGAAAAACGCAAATTCTTCAACGTTGCCACACCAATACTTGGTCTAGCAACATACAGCGACGATTATTCAAGATCAGCTGGTCCATCAATGATGTTTACCAAGGACACTTCTGACCACCCTAACTAGTACCATATGATATAAGACGACCAAGAAACCATGCCAATAACGCCGACGCTGATGTTGCTCCGGTGGTTCATGGTGCTAATGCAAATTTCAACTTGGGATTCACAGCACGTCGATCTATGCTGAAAGATGGAAATATAAGATCTTCATGTGCAATTCAACTATCACATATCTTTGGATTTTGTAGAAATGTCAGAAAGATTATTTTCGGAGTCAAACATACAGTTGTACTCGTACGAAAAGCCACAGACGATGATGCAATATGGCGATCTGCTGCTGTTGCTGATGCCGGTAAAGTAGCGCTGACAAAACTTTCATTGTGGATGCCAGTAATAACTCCAGCGATACCTGAAGAAGAACGATTACTCTCTTTTATGGGTTAAGGTGGTAAGTCGACTCTATCATGGTTAACAACAACCACAGATGCTGTTCAAAGTACCATTAGTGGTTTATTTACATGGTAGATAGCATCACAACAAGGTATCTCTGCGCTACGACATATATTTGTTGCTTTCCAAGATGCTGCACGAGTAAATGATCAGACGCGTAGTATAATGATATTTGACAAACTCGGTGTTTCTGAGGTTTCATTGAGGATAAACGGACGTCAAGAACCATCAGAGGATATTTTGTTGAATTTTGAGCAAAATCATGTGGCGCGTGCATATCATCGATTGATGTCGTTTATGGGGCGTGATCAAAATGTTGATACTGGTTTACAAATATCACAACTAGATTTTACAACGCTGTATCCGATTTATTATTTTTCGCTGGAACACTTGGATTTGTTTAGACAGTCCGTCGTTGACATACATTTTCGAGTTCGCGTTACAAGAGGAGCTATTGCTAATTACAGAGCAATCGCCGTCATACTCAGTGATAAGACGATGCTACTTGAAGGTGTTGGTGGACGAATGAAGGTCGTTGATGCCCCGGTGGAAAATATGTAAGCGCTAATTTAGAAATCAGAAATATATCATAAATGCCATATCATCATGTTAGTGTCAGTCTGGTTCCTGGTCAGATTAAAAAATTACAATCAGCATCAAAAGAGAACTGTGCAGCAGCAAAAATATCACTAACGCGAGAACAAATCACAGGTGGTTCAAATAAACTACCTCTAGCAGAACGTCAGCTCAAACATTTCAATGAAGCCAAACAATCAAAGACCGACATACGACTTAATCCTTCTGCGGGTGCCGTCCAAAACATCGCTAAGACAGGTGGTATATTTCCTATTCTCGCCGCGTTACCAGCGTTAATAGCCGCTGCCGCCCCAGCTGTTGAAAAAGCTGCTGCGTTAGGTGCTGCTGGAATGGCACTAAAGAAAGCAACTGGGCAAGGAATCAAACAAAAAGACAAAAGGAGATCCCGAAAGCAGACCCATTCGGGTCTCGGTCTAAGACTGCCAGGGACTTTACCGAGGCACGGGAGAGGATTAAGAATTCCAGGGACTCGTTGATGTTCCCGATGTCCAATTTTGATTTACTCGATGCTGCTACACGATTAAATATAAAAAAAAATTTCAGAGGTGTTTTTATGCGTGATCAATTACCACACAAACCAAACAACGTTGAAACTGGAATAATCAACCTCGATAAAAACTCTGGCCATGGTACTCACTGGGTTGCTTACGCGATCGATCCACGTGGTATTGTTTATTTCGATTCGTACGGACTGACACCACCAAAAGAATTTTTAAAGTATGTCAGCGGCGATATTCCAATCTGGTATTCAACGTTACCAACACAAACATTAACGGATCCTCCAATATGTGGCCGTGAAGCACTGGCAGTACTTGATGCTGTATCAAGATAAAAAAAGACCACCCCATAAGGCTGTACACGAATATACGAGTTCTGTTTTAAATAATCGCTAATAATATTATGGTAGATATTTAAGGAAGATCAACTAAAACTCAAACCCAGCAAGCACCAGGTGAAGATTTACTCAAGCGAGTAACAAGGCAGATAAATAATGAATTATCTGACCTGCTCAATCTTGCCAACGTTGATCGAAACGAACTTGTTGTATTTCAAAACCGTGAAGGAAAATTGAAGACGAGTGTTATTTCAATCAACGATATTATTATTCGTAATCGATTATCGCGAGAAGGTCGTATTGCTGTATGCGACAAGGAGGGCAAACTTGTTCCTAGTGTTGTTACTCCGTCGTCGATCCCAGATAGCATAAGTGAACGAGTGTTAAAAGCCGGCGATACAATGAATGGCGTCATTAACATGAATAACAATAAAATCATCAATATAGGAGAACCTGTCGCGGATCTAGACGCTGCAATGAAGAAATATGTCGATGATACGGAAATTCCAGTGACAACTTCGTTAACTATAATCAACGATGGAATGACCACACTCAAAACTGATTTCACTAATCAAGTACAACTGTTTCTGAATTTTCGCAGAAACGTAAACAGAACCATTAATGAATTTTTTGGAAGTCCACCAACCGTTGACATAAAACTCGCCGACGTTGACGCGAGAATCAACGATATTATCAGTGGAATTCCTAATATCGTCAATAAAACTAATCTCGTTAAAATTCCACACAAATAAATTAGCAGTATCGTGTACACAGTAGTATCAGGTTCATCAACATGGACACTGCAAAATAACACTATCAAACATACCGCGGAAGTCACTGGTGTGTACAGACTGTCCGTATTTAGTGGTACAAAATTTAGGATATTTACTACATTTCCATGGCGTCATTCAACCAATAATTTTTCTGGAACTGTGTCTGTTGTATTAAATAAAGATGCCAAAGAAATATTTATACTGGAACCATCCGATAAAATAATAACCACAGCGTCTTACTGGTGGTGTCTGGAATTTGTAGCTGAAACGCCTCAATTAATTACTTAATAAAATATAATGATCGACGTTCAGTGATACAGATACGACCAAGTATGTGCATGGCAGCGTAAACTGAAAAACATCGTTGACGATTATACAATAAAAGTAAAAAAATATCGCAGACGCATGACCGCCATTGACATAATTGTGTATTCGGTATCTGCGCTTGTCGCTGGGGCCGGCGTGATATTATCAACGTTAACAGCGACCGTGCCGATCGTTGTAACAATCGTCGTTTTATCCGCAACAACGTTAGCGGGTATTTTCAACATCGTTGCAAAGAAGATAGCTACATGTACAAGCACAAAATTACACGAGTACACAATGAAACTGCATACAGCAACGACAGCATATTCTAAACTATCATCGTTGATTTCGTCGTATCTCAGTGATGGTAAAATATCCGATGATGAATTTAAAACGATAATTGAGATTTACGACGGTGTCAACGAATTCGGAAATAAATAATAATGATGTCAACGCCCGAACATCGTTCGGATCAAAAATCACAGGAATTATTGCAGCAGATCGTTACAAACACAACTCCGCAAAAAACCACAATGATATCGGCAAGTTCAACCAATCCAGAATTCAGTATTGTTTTTCCAACTGCAATTCCAGCATCAGAAATAGCTCTGGCACAATTACAAGTTTATCATAATTGGCCAAATATCAGGTCAACGTCGTTTGGAGGTTTTCCGCCGAATAATTCATTAGTATTTGCAAAAAAAAAATAAGCCAGATGGAACTCCTGATTGGCAAGTTGTCAGTGTACCAACTGGCAGTTATCAAATAGAACAGATCAATGAAGAATTCCAACGTAGAATTAAATCCATTACAGGAAAAGAACGAAAGATAGCCATTACTGTTCATGAGCCAACGTTATCATCGGCCATTAAAATATTATCACCAGATTACGCCGTTGACATTTATCAATCTTCGATCAGATCTGTGTTAGGTTGGCCTGAGATTCCACCGGTTTATATGGTCCTGCTGAACCAAAATTAGATGATTTTGTGGTGACCGGGCATAAATTCGTAAAGCCACCTGAATATAGAAAAATATACCCGTGGGGCAACGAGCATATTAAAACTACTTTTCCTTCATTGCCGAGGATGATCGGACATAAGTATGCAATCAATGATATGAATAAATTATTAAATGATGAATATAATCGATCCTTAGCTAATCTTAATATTTACGTCACTGAGTTGATAAATCATTATAACGAGGACACAAAAAATAATATCATCAATATGATTCAACGTATAAATTTAGTAATGTACGATTTTAATTATATTAAACATTTTATAACTGAAAATGAACGCCGTGTTGATGTTTCATTACCACTTGGATACATACCCGAGTCAAAAATTCCAGAATTCAATTTTGATATCTGCGCTTTTTTTTCAAATATTCTTAAATCATGGAGAAAAGTTATCCCGCTGTCAAATATTCTCAAATTCAATAACGATCCGTACGGTGGGGATCGTCATGTTTCGCCGGGTATCGTCAACATAGCATCAACGATCGCGGTCAATCTTGTTTGTGACTCAGAAAAATAATTTATTTACATTTATTTGTCGACGCTTTCCAACACTTTTTTTGGTAAAAGACCTTGTTTTTGACATTTCGGCCTTTTTCGATCCTTGGCCTGTTCAGCCTCTATTGTGTGGCCAACTCAGAAAAATAATTCATTTACATTTATTTGTCGACGCTTTTTTGTAAAAGACCTTGTTTTTGACATTTCGGCCTTTTTCGACCATTGGTCTGTTCAGCGTCTCTGCTGCTCTAGGTCCATTACTTTTTATATTATTTATTAATGACCAACCACTTTTTAGTAAGGGACTCAATTTCATCTACAGATCTCTATGCTGATGACATCCAAAACACAAAGCATGAACTAGAAATTTCTTTGCAGGATGCTCTAAACAAACTGGACAACTGGTGCACATGCAATGGCATGGTAGTAAATACTGGTAAAACTAAAATATTACTCATCTCAACATGGCAAAAAAGAATAAATCTTGGTAGTGATGAACTATGACATGGAAGGATAAAAATTTCCAAATGGTCTGTCATGATAGACTACTTGGTGTTTTGGTAGACAATAACCTATCATGGACTGAACATATCAAACACATCAGTAAAAAAAAGTTAATTCAAATTTATGGCTTCTCAGTAGGATAAGACATTTTCTCCCTGAAAGGTGCAGAAAACTATTTTTATAACAGTTACATACAACCCTATTTAGACTACTCTAATACAGTGTGGGGTAATTCAAATGATAAAAACATAGCAAAGCTCGCACATCTTTAAACAAGAGCATTCAGGCTAATATCAATCCAGAAATAAAGCAAGGAAAAATGAGCTGGTAAGTTAAAAATATTACCTATTAAAAACTGAATCCGATTGAGAAAAGCCAAATTATTGTAAATGATATCCAATAATAGTGCCCCTGAATATTTACAATCACTATTCCAGTATAGGCTACCTGGTATTACTCCCAACCTACAATTCATGTCTACCAAACAGTATCAAATTCCTAAACCAAATAAGGAATTATTCAAGAAAAGTTTCCAATACTCTGGAACTTTGCTCTGGAATAGTATTCCAGTTGACATTAGAAATGCCAACTCTATTTCCTTCTTCCAAACCCAATATATCCAGTGGCTTCAGAGATGCATTTAAATAAATAAATTCCTTTGTATGAGGGACTCAAGGTAAACTAGTTCTTCAGCTAATTGTGTTCCTCTCATTAAATAAAGTTATTATTATTATTATCATTATTATTATATATTTTGTCTTCGTTAGTCACTGTACTTAATGATATAAGGCTATTGGTTTAGGAGTTCAAGCAACCATATGTAGCAAAATACACAGAGTGATGTAAATAAATGCTTGTGGTATAATTTTAAATTCCTGTGGCAATCAAAATATAAACTAGCTAAAATCATTTCTTATATAGGTAGAAGTGATTTACACTAGTGGTATGTGATCTTACTTCAGAGTTCAGCGATTAGACCTTACTAGATTGCAGTTATTAAAATAAATTAGGCCTGTACAAAATTCATATATCCATTTAAGTCTTGTAAAATAATAACCACACTTTACACTTTTATTCTTCTGTTTTAAATATGATGCATGCCTTAAGGTGTATTTCTGATAGACATAAGGACTTAAGAATCCTAAAATGTTTTATTTGTCCAGAATTTAGACTGACATGAAGGCTTGCAAGAAACAAAATTTTTTTTTCTTATTTGATCTAACATTTTGGGTAAGAATTTTAATTGCCCAGTCTGCTTGACATTAAATTTTTCCACCTCTGATCTGGTGATTACTGCAAATGATTTCTGTAGTAAAAATTTTACTTGATGCAATGGCAATTTTAAACTTCTTAATTCTTTCAATAACTTTTATGTATTTCTTTATTGTCAATGCTTACAAGTTTTATGTACAAAATATATATCACAAAAGGTATGAACAACTTGACAGGTATGTGGGCTACATTGCAAAAAAAACTCTTTCTGTATACAGGATATGTGTAGCAGCTGCCTATCAATGTGTAACTTGCACTTTGTACCAATAAAATCAAAATACTGCATCCATTCACACACAGAATTAAAACTTTGGTAGTTACTGTTACAATACAACATTTGCAATGACTTCTATTTCCAATGTGGACTTGCAAAGATTGATAATTGATGTAAATACATGATTGTTGTAAACGTTGAAATTTCCATGGTATCATGATTATAGCTTTCAAGCTTTTTGTAGCACATACATACAGGGATTCAGTATGCTTAATCTTTTAAACGAATTCCAGGAGATCATAAGTGTGGAGCCAGACTGACTGTGGGCATTGCTCATGCAGATGTTGCAGTTCCACCCGAGCCTTGTCTTTAATGTATTGGAGCCAGGTTCAAGGCAGTGTGGTGGTTAATACCCAACCCCCAATACAGGATTACCAGAATGGTGTGTGGAAAATGTAGGGAGGTGCCCACAGACCTGGAATAGGTGTTGTGAGAGACAGTTCTGCATCACTTTTGCTGGTAATGAATATATCGATTTTTGTTTAGAATGCGTACTGTTGCTTAATGCATTGTTCTTAATATGCTTAAGAGTTTATTTAATGTAAGAAGTTTCAAGACTTTTAGCAAGACTGCTTACCAAATTAGGCATATGCATAGATTATTTTTTGCAACCACTGTGAATGAAGTTTAAAATTGTAAGCCATCCAGAAACAGACATGCATATATATGCAGATGATAAGGACTGCTTTTTACAATTGATCCTCATCAAGTATATTCTTTTCATTACCTGGTTTCAATGTGGGTACCTCACTATGCTAAACAAATCTAAGCTGATGATGATACAAGGATAAAATTATTGTGTAAATATTATCTTCATCTGCAATCAGCCATTCCTATTTTGATCCCAGTGCAGGAATCTCTGACTTCTAGAAATGCTATCCAAAATCTTTGAGCTGTCCATCTTAACACAAGTTACACTTAATATCAATTCTAGTTGTGACAGAACTCTCAGTGCTCATGTCAAAATAAAAACCATGTGCAGTTTTGATCCATGTTTATTTTACAGTGGAATTTGCTGGTGGAAGATGAATAAAATTTGTATAAGTGCATGTTCCTATTATTTTGTATAATATATTTTTTTACATTTTAGAAATAGCATATAACAAATTGGAATAATTTTTCAGGATTTTCAAGTTCTAATCCTTGATGAGGCTGCAGTTGCCTTGGTCAGGATGTACAGACGGGATGTTCTTGTCCTCAACAATGAAGTTGACTTGATGAGCGCCAACAAACATGCTGCCTATAGGCAGTTCATATTACGGCAGCATGGAAGGCTGGGGTCAGGACAGAGACGGGTAATTCCCTCTTGCTGTTTCTGGCAGATACCTGACAAATATCCGGATGCTTTTGGAGAATACACTGGCTTCATCCCCTCTTGGCTTGCATGAACTTAAACACTTTCTTGCATGTACGAATTTGTATATAAAATGAACACAGTTGACTTTATTCTTTGTTGGGTTTTTTTGTAACTGCACAAAATATTGTATCAAACAATAATGCTTTCATTAAGATTTGTTTCCGACCAGTTTATTTCTGCCTATAAACAATGTGGGCAAGAAGGTCATAAATAATCAATATAAAAAGTTTCAGCAATTGCA
Organism: Megalonaias nervosa; assembly: GCA_016617855.1. Taxonomy (NCBI): domain Eukaryota; kingdom Metazoa; phylum Mollusca; class Bivalvia; order Unionida; family Unionidae; genus Megalonaias; species Megalonaias nervosa. The sequence goes on from JAECUM010002177.1 coordinate 105,327, forward strand.
GATACAGCATTTTACATTGTTTTCAACTAACAATATTTACAGGATATTATATAAAGTGTAACCTGCCTTAGCAGACACCTCCATATATCAGACTCTGTTTCATATTTTACATAACTAACATCGAGAGATCTTCTCCTTCACCAAAACTAGAGCTGATGGTGGTTCTTGAGGTGCCAGATTTTAACAAATTCTCCTGGGATCATCTTCTTTTAGTTCTCTTCTTCTCCTCATACCCTGCTTGCCTGCAAGTCAACAGATGAGGGCTTTCTGTATAAGCTCCCTGATGTGGGTATATGTTTTCTTTTCCTTGCAAGGGTAGATGGACCATCTGCTGCTTTTTTTGTTGTAACATTGATGAAACCTGTTTTAAAGAAACTTTTATTTTCTTAACTTGTGTGACAAGCATCCCCATGCTAACCCATATTAACTTTTCACCCAATATTAGAGCCTCATGACCAGTTCCCAAGGATGAGTTGTCGAGGGGTTGTTTTTGTTCTTATTTGTTCTATCTATAAAGTACTGTTTGAGACAGGAATCCTTTTTGCCCATTCCTTCAGAAGGCAACATATTTTCATGAACAGGTATTAGCTAGTAATCATCATTATGACAGCATCTTCCCCAAACCTCCTGAAGAAATTCCATGAACCCCATAAATCCTTAATAAAGCATGTCAGTCCCCTGGGAAAATGCTATACATATCATTGGATCTAATTATTAGACTTGCATTGCTCAAATCAAAATAAATATCCACTAGAATGACAATACTATTTACAAGATCTTTATGCATGAAAATATTAAGATTCCTTACCACAAATATAAAAAATGTGTGCCAATTGTTGCAAAATGACTTGTATCTATAACAAATTTTTCATGACTTGTACATGTGAATAATATTGTATCTAAAACAAATTTTTCATGACTTGTACATGTAAATAATATTCCATTGACTTGATGTCCAAGCAGAGATGTGCAATCAATATATAACATTATTTCTAGTTTTGCTGTAGTGAAACAAACTTAAACTATCTGCCTTTCTTTGTTTCTCATTACACTTCTGCCACTGTGGATATTGTGATCCAAAGCAGCCAGCTCAATCCTAATCCTGTACACAGGAGGGGTGTATGAAAATCTCTTGGCACGGTACATCATGATGTGCTGATGAAAAACTTCAAGCTCAACAGTGCTTTTGCAATTATCAAAAACATGTATCTTGTAACATGTGTCATTTGTAATCTGCTAACAGATTAATGCAATTATTAAATAATCATTACTGTTGGTAAATTTTGCATACATAAAATCTTTACTTTAGTGTTTATTGATAGAGTGTAATGGAATTGTTTATACCTGATGTGCATGTATTATACCTGGACTTACCAAAGACTGGAGGAGAGTCATTGTACATGTATTATGTACACACATCTCATGAATGCTAACTTATTCAGATCTTCAGATGGTAAATATATACAGTAAATTATTCTTAAGTTGAGAATAAAAACATTTAAAGCGGTCTTAACATTTTTCTTTTAAACACCATGCAATTGTTGCAATCCTGAAATGGCACACCTGAAATTTAAGTAATACCCCACTCTGTTTAGAAACCTTTGGTTCAGGAGCACCTGTGCCAAGGTTTTCAGCACTTTGGCAACCTTCTTGGGATCAAGCCAAGGTTTTGTCTGCTCTTCATTCTCCAACAAAGATTCATGTAGGCATTTATTAATGCCTTGGCCATGTGAGAGGATCCACTCATGTGTATTGGTGATGTGATGCAGGTCACTCCCCCAGATACTCTGAAAGAATGCCACAATCAATACTTAGAGCGCCTAAAGCCGGTCTCTTTTGTCATGGTGACCCCATATTGATAGATTATAAGACAACTTGATTTATATCATCAAGGGAAAGCTAATAGTTCATGTAGCAGGATTGCAATTTGGCTTGTATCGATGTTCCTTCAATGTTCCATATTACTCTGATATTTCAAATAAATTACTTTTTAATAGATTACATACCTACAAGATTTGGCGATGTAAATATACGGATAAAATATATATTAAAAAAATAAGAAGATACGGATTATGCACTGTAACTATGATTTCATAAAAAAATATCTTACAATAATAAATGTTTACGTATTTCTGTTTCAAATACAAGGACAGAAATCTCACCAAAAATTGTTCATAGCTGCTAGCAGTCTTGCATGAAAACCAAACATGGTTCATGATGTCTTTGGGCCGTTGTAATAAGGCCATATTTTCCTTTTCTTTGGCAAACTTGAAAAGAAGGCAGATAAAAGTTAGAAGTGCATGAAGAGCAATCATCAAAACAGAAACAGGTTTCTAATTCTAAAAGTTTATAACAGGAAAGAGTGAAAACCAACAAGTTTTGTAAAATTCAACAAATCATTTAATTCTATAGAAAACAAAATGAAAATTTAAAAAGAACTTAAAGCATTGTGAATTAAATCCCAAATAAGTTCTATCACCAGTCCTAATCGATAAAGGTCTAATTAAATTCCAGTGGTGTCCAAAAACACTTCAACTCTGTTATCTCATTATTTTGTTTCTAAATTAAATATGTCCTATGTGCATTCATCATAAACTAAGTGGATAGATGAGAAGAGGGTGTTAGGAAGAACTGCATGTGGGACATATCTATAAATTGGAAAGTGCATAAAGAAAGTATATGGAGTATGTAGACACAATTTCAAAATATACAATTACTGGTCCTCTAAGTATTGATTTGCCAGTAGGGAGGGTGGGGGAAATAAAAGAGCTGTGATTATTGGGTTAACCAGCACAGTATACTGGAACTTTTTGCATAACCAAAACAATTGCAGTACAAATTATGCCTTTTTCCATGCATCAGGTGGCACAGTTGAGGTACCCCACCCCATTTCTGAGAAAGTGAAATGCAAGGTATTTTTGTTTTCTAACTCTAAGAAAACAATGAAATGGGAACTCAACCTCCTGGCACAGTTTTAATAATGTCTTTTATCAGCACTGCATTTGTTACATTATTGTTTTCAGTAGAATGACAATTGTAAGACCACCCACCCCAACCCCAACCCCCACAAAAAATCCAAGAAATTTGTAATTTTTACCTTCCTGACTCAGTAGCAAATACTTTAGATACTGAAGGTGTCTTCATTCTCTATGTTGCAAAAACGCTTGGTCAGGTGTTGATGTGAAGCATGAAGATGTACTGGCCATCGGTTAAGTATGATTGGGTTCATCTTTTGCTACATTTTTTGTAACTTCGTAACTAAAAATATGTATTAAATATTTGTTTGTATTATAATTTATATTTTAAATCTGTTTCTTTGTGCTTTGTGTTAACACTTAGAGAACTGAAATACTTCATTTTAGCAAGAATACGTAATAATAAATCTAAGAAATATGCACATCAATTAAACTAACTTGATTGCAGCTCAAAACTTTAACTGATAACATAACAACCTGCCAGCCATATATTCTGGCAGCACTTCAATATCCTTTCCTATCATGACTAGATATCGTTTTGTAACTGTAGTCAATACAATGCTTTATAATAAATTTACTAGTAGTTGAAAGATGTACAATAGCCTAAAATCTTAGCATCCAGCCTATCATAAGAATGTGATCAAAATTGTACTCGATCAGTTCTACATTCAGATATAGAAAAACCTATGAACAGTTCAACATTAAACATGTATTATTTGTTCGACACGTATACGTGATAAGGTTATTAAGCTTTTATGCAAGTAATGTGCTTGTCACATTAACCCCAGATGTTTGGGGGGGGGGAGGGTATACATATTGATAATGCTAGTATATGTATCTAAATTCCCTAAAGGAATTTAAAGAACCTGTCTAACGAAGATAATGGACATGTATACAAATGACCTTTATGAGCATGCTGTTATAAAAAATAAATAAATAAATTCCACCCAACATATATAATACACACAACGCAATCACCGAGTAAAACATCGATCAGCCGATCATATCTATTTTTTTGGAAATTTTGCAATGCAAATCAAGTCTTTGTGCAAAGATAGTAGTAATAAAACAGTGTGCTTTCAAACATACAGTAGGATTAAGATACCTGTCCAACAACAACATCGCCATTTCAGTGTCTGATGGCAGTCCTAACTCCTCCATCAATGCTCCCCGTCGAACAAACTGGTCCCCAGGACAAATCCTTGATTAGTCCCGTTCGATTTCTCTGACAACTTTTCTTCTTTTTTTGTGGGGGGGGGAGCGGGGCACCAGAAAAAAACTGAAAAAAGTGGTTTCATGTGTTGGTATTTTCCCATAAGGTGTGTTGCAATGCTTTTATTATCCAAACAGAATTTGGAAGGAAAAATTTATTTAAATTAAAACTTTTTTGTGGGGTATTTGTTATCCTTAATGTCTTCTACAGGGTTGTTCGTCTTATTTCGGCTTCGATGTCCGAAATGGAGTCCCTTCCCCTTTGTTTTTGAGTGATCTTTGCTAGAGATCTCCTATCTCCTGTGGTTGATATGTGTATGTTTGCTATATTGTTTGTATGCTATAAACATTTGTGTTAGGACAGCTTTTATATCAAATTTTCCCAGATACAGTTGTCTATCATTTGGATTATCATCGGATAGTATATTATTTATTATTTTTAAAAAAATTGACGCAAAGATTTTGAAGTGAATTTCTCTTTTTGATTCATTGCGTTTTTGATGAGAAACCGTGTTCCATACAAAAATAAAATAAATGCCTCGTGTTTTTGTGTGTGCTTTGTTTGTGTGTCGTTTCTCATTTTCTATATTATTTTTGGACTCTCGCACAAAGAGTCGCACTACCTTTATTTCTTTGATCGTGCTTCTCTTCCTGCAAGGTCGTCTTATCATAATTGTAATTTTGCTGGGATGGCGTCGCCGTCACCGCCTTATCCTTAGATCGGTGAATGCGGTCCCGGCATGCACACGTTTCTTATTTTTAGTCACATTTAATCACAATTAGCAAAAACATATCGTTTACAAAATGTTCGAAAGGTTCTAAAAACAAAGTGTATAAAAAATCAATGGATTATATGTATTAGTTCGGGGAAAGAATCAGAAAGTTAGCTGTTTCCTAAATCTCCGATATTTTTGTACTGTTATGTCCGTATCTTACGGCTAGAGTTTTCTGGAGCTATTTCGCAAACCTGTTCACTTCGCGTGGCGCCGTGTGACTTAGCCTTGCGATGTCAGTGTTCCGTACTTCCTCTAGCGCGTAAGTTCCTTGTTATATCTGTAATAAATAAATATAGTAGCATTAATTAGTGCATGTTAAAAGAGTGGGTTTCCCCTGTAAAATGTGCTTTAGTATATATCTACTTTGTCTTCCTGGGATCTTGGTGCAAAGACAAGGGATCTAGCCCACGCACTGGCGGTAAATGCCCCTAATTGGGCTGTAAACCAGATGCCCCCTCGCACCTCCTCCCAGAAGTTTAATGATTTTTAAGACACATCAGTCTTGGGGCATGGCAGACGACTGACCCGCCCATAGCTTGTACATACCCCGAATACGGGCTGTATATCTCACTTTCATTTTTAAACGTAATTATTTTCCCACAGGCTATCATGGTTTTTGTAATGTAATCAGTTATTTTCAAAAATTAGGTTATTGTCAAATTTCCATCTATAAATAAAATGCTATTTCTGTGATAGTTTTCTTTTTTGCTAATTTCCATAATCAATTTTATTCTTTCATTTTTTGTTTTGTCACATTGGGCTTTCGTATGTAGTTTTGTAAAATTTGCCGTTTTATACAGCGGACATTTGGGCATTATTCTAATCATACGTCTTCTTATCGCTTCTTCCCCTGTTAGCCAGGCATTGTGTAAATATTTAAAAATTATGCTTTGTATTTTAACTGATTTTATTTTTTCCCAGGTTGTCCAAACTCTTTCCCACTTAATTGCCCAGTTTTCTTGCGATTTTACATCGGATTTTCCTTGTTATATCTTCTCTTACCCATTCAACCGTTTTGTATGTGTCTATTTTCCATAAATCTTATCTATCTCTGAATTTCAGCAATAATTCTTTTATGTATCTAAATTTGTTTGGAACTTCTAGGATTTTTTATAAGTGTATTATTCCTATACATACCTGGTCTGTTTCTTAGGGTGAATCCAAACCAGTATCTCTCTCTCTCTCTCTCTCTCTCTCTCTCTCTCTCTCTCTCTCTCTCTCTCTCTCTCTCTCTCTCTCTATATATATATATATATATATATATATATATATATATATATATATATATATATATATATATATGGATATGGCTTCCTAAGGTGTTTTTGGTTCGGATTGTATTAATTTCATTCTATTTATTATGTTGTGCACATTTCAGTAGTATGGGGCTTGGCAAGCTCAAGCCCCCTCTCTTTTTCTTGCTCTATATAATGTTTCCTTTATAATGTAATGAGTTTTATTATTCCATATAAAGTTTATTATTTCTGCATCTATTTTGTTTAATTTCTTATTTTCCATGTCTATTGATTTCAAAGTATAATTAATTTTCGAATATAGGTATGTTTTGGCCACTTGGGCCCTCTCCATTATGCTGAGTGGCGTTAGCGCCCAGATGTTCACATTTTCTCTGATTTTCGTGATTATATTCTTATAGTTTTCTACTTCTTCATTTATCCCAAAGAAAAGTTTTAGCGCTTTCACTCTATCCCTCACGAGATGTGGTAGCCCCGGTGGTTTCCGCGTCAGTTACCTATTTTTAAAATTTCGGTCTTATCATGATTTATTTTCAATCCAGAGCTTTTTCCAAAATTTTCAAATTCTTTTTCTAAATACTGAAAAGATTTAGCATCCTTTATAAAGTTAGTGCAATCGTCTGCATTTTGAAGCATCTTAAATTCCTGTCTAAGGTTTGGAATTTGGATTGCTTCTATGTTAGGATTATTTCGTATCTCATGACTGGGAATTTCTATTGCTTATAATAGCATTGATAATGGACAGCCTTGTCTCACTGATCTTTATGTGTCAAATTCTTTCATACATTTTCCATTTACCTGTACTCTCGAAGCTATTCCTGTGTACAGGATTTCAGTCCATTTTCGGAAATTATTTCCGAAACCAAATTTTTCTAATACTTTCTGTATGTAGTTATGCTCCAATCTATTGAAAGCTTTTTCTTGGTTGAAAAGTACCATAGCACCTTTCGTCCCTGTTTCATTTATGTAATCTATTATTGTTTTATATTTAAAAATGTTACTTTGTATATTTTTTCCCTTTCCCCCGCAGGTTTGGTTAGTGTTTATTATTTTTCCCAATACACTTTTCACTCGATTTGTTAGAATTCTGCTTAATATCTTGTAATCGGTATTAAAAGTGAGATCGGTCTCCAGTTTTTATGTCTTCCAGATCTCCTTTACCTTTATATATTATTGTGATTGAACCTTGTCTCATTGTTTTTGACATTGTATTTTTATTTAAGAAAATATTATAATAAAGTGCATTTAAGATCGGCGTTAGTTCACCGTGGAATTTTTGATAGAATTCCACGGTGAGCCCATCGTTCCCTGGTGATTTTCTCTTCGTTAGTGTAGATATATTTTTCTTAATTTCGTCGTCGGAGATGACATTATCACACAGGTCTCTGTGTTCTGTTGATATCATCTCACATTGTACGTCTTGTAAATAATTTTCTATTGCATTGGTTTCAATACTTTGCGTTGTATATAGTTATTTGTAATATGTAAATATGCTATTTAAAATATCATCCTTTTTTGTATATGTAATATTGTTAACTCTAATTTTTTCCAGGATTTTTTCCCCCACCCTTTTTTAGGTCTTCTCTTTTGTACAGACCTTGAGCTTTTTTTTTATAGATTTTTGTAAACTTCCCTGCTCTAATCTGCCGTCCTTGGCTTTCTTCTTCTTCTATTTCTTTCATTCTTTTACACATTTGTTTTTTAATTTCTTCATTAGGTGAGTTGCTTAATCCATTTTTTTTTTGTTTCATTTTCTTCCCCTTTTTAATTTTTCCATCCTCATATTTGAATATTAGATGGCATTCTTTTTTATTCTGAGTTTTAAAATATCCCACTCTTCGATTATGTCCAAATTTTCCTCTTCAGTGAATTTTGTTAGTTCTTTCTTTATTGTGTCTACAAAGTCATTTTCGTTTAAAATTTTATTATTTAGCTTCCATTGTCTCGGTCCCCATTTATTCCTATCTTTTTTGTTTAGTTCAATGTATACAATTGTATGGTCTGATAGTTTTAAGACTGTTATGATATATATGTTCATTATAATTTGTTCCAGAAAATCTGTCTAATCTGCTGGCCTGTCCATTTTTATATTCGTAAGTGAATTCACATCTTATTAAGTTTTTCGACGTTTCTTCTCGGAAAGCGACAAGCGAGGGCGACCTTTACGTTTTTTACTCTCTCGTGCGTCCGCCATTTTTGTTTATAGTAGATATTTAAATTACAACCACGTGATTCATAACCCGCCCACTGGACGAAGATGACGTGTACATTTTGTGGTCACGTGAGGTTTCCGTAACATTTCGTGACCTACAAGTTTCAATTAGAGTGGGGACCCACAAAAATTCATTTTCTCTCGTTTATTTATCAATTATCTAATTGAATCTTTACAAACTCTAGGTTTTTGTGAATTATTTCAGCTTATAAGTCGATACATTTCATTAGTTTCATGATCTGTAAAATTCATAAAATTACAGACACTCTGGACTATTGTGCCTTTAAAGAGGATTCCGACAACACTTTCTATGCAGCTATATTATCGATTTTCCAGACACTAAAACCCATTCAATCATAATCACAAACAAATATGCATAAAAAGGTTTGACGGGGTGTAAGTTTAGCGTTTTCTTATTACGAACTGTAGCTTATATGTACAAAGAAATAACTTACTATTAGAATAATAGTCTAGACTTTTACGTATAGCCAGTGTTGCAATTTGCAGTTGAATATCGTTGTTTTGGGGAAACTCAACCAAACATTTGTTGTCACTTAATTAAGATTTCCGCAAAATTATACTTTGATACATCTCTGCCAAAGAAAACTGAAGGTTAGCTATTTTGTTTAATATATATATATTTCTCCATCAACCAGCTCAATAAATTTTTAACTAATATCATTCAAATTTGAGTGTCTAAAACATATAAATACGCACCTTCATGAACAAATGATTATATACCGTACGATAATATTAAATTACCTTTCTCTCAATTTAATTTGAATTATGGTAATTTAATTTTAACATAGGCACTGGCTTTATACAGAATTACTTCAAAAGCAACTTCTGATTTTCCCAGTCGGAAATACAGTTTCGATTCAGGAACTACTTCCCTCCCTGCATGCACAATAACTATTATATTTATAATTGCTTCTACATCTTTTGTAAAATAGAGTAGTCCTTGTAGCGGATTCTGAATAGGACATTGCAGGGTTATCTTTCCTTTCATACTTTTAAATTGTTATGGCAGCAAATTCATTAGCCAAAGCAAATATTATGTAAATTTTTCGTTTTCTATTTTACTATTAATATCAGCTGTTTTATAATCAACATTTTTTTTTATTTTGTGAAATCAACAATAACTTCATTGTATGTTGTGAGTTTATTTTCACTCATGTCCAATATGCCACTTACGATAGCGGTAGTTTTCATTATAAAGGTTTTATTATTGTAGTATTGATTATTGGTCTATCATGTATAGTATAGGGCATAGTTTGTTTACAAAGTGTGACAATTCGTATCCCAGCCATTGCTTAGCAAGAGTAAGATCCGGAACAAGGAGAATATCTAGCATTTAAACATAAACTTTGAAAACTCATATGTACATATCATACACTTGTATAATTAGTATTCATTTTAAGATCTGAATGTGAGCTATTAAAATAAAAAAGAAAGTACTTATTTAAGAATATATTTATTCATCGTCTGTTAGACCAATATACCAAAAAAGATCATAATGACTATTTCAGAATAGTTAACAGGTTATCAAGTTGTAATCCAAAGTTAAAATACTTGTATAAAAGTCATCATAAATGAAAGACATAATATAAGCACTGACACATATTTTATGATCTTTCAACGAATACTCATAATTTGAAAGAAAAAGACAAATTGTCCATTTTAAAATAGAATATTCATGTCTTCAAAACTATCGCTCACATATTAACAATCACAAACATCTCGTATATAGTGAATACTCTGTGTATCAGTGACATTTACAAAATAATAAATCATCGATACTCCGTTAAGAACGAACAAAAATAAGACTTGAAACTTTAATCTGCAATAACGTTTCCGGGCATTACATATTACAATCTTCATCCGGCTTTCATAAATCTTCTAAATAATCATCTTGTCATCTCCTTGCCTGGAAAATAAATAAACGTAAACACCTAAAGATTCGTAAGCTGTATTCAATATTAAAGATTCGTAAGCTGTATTCAATATAGCTTCAGTTATCATTATTGTTAAACTTGGATGAGTCGACCCATTTTAAAACTATTGAAATATAAACATCAGGCAACGATTGCACAGTGGTTTAATTACTCTTTGTACATGTCTTGAGTCTAATGTCCGTTACAGTGACTACACCTAACAGCTTAGCGCAGTGGCGTCACTAGGGTTGGTGTCACCCAGTGCGGTAACTCATGGCATCACCCCCATGGACCCCCTTCCTGCACAACAATTCAAAAATTTTATAGACAGTCATGTGCGGTAACTCATGGTGTCACCCCCATGGACTTCTTTCCTGCACAAGAATTCAAAAATTTTATAGACAGTCATTTTGGTGTCACCCCCTCTGATAGTGAAACCCGGTGCGGTCCACACACCCCTAGTGACGCCACTGTTTTAGCGATCAGCCTGTAAGTTTCCTTTAAAAATGTGGTTATTATAAAAAATAAACCAACAGGAGAGACGAGACGATTCATATGTATGCATTAGAATAAACAATGTAACTACTGCATGTTTCAGTGTGAGTAATCAGTCAAGGTCACTCTGTGGCATAGTGTACAAAAAAAAAAGCCAGGTTATATCCTTACTTAAATATTAATCATCTTTTAGTGGTACTCTAGCATTTTGTGCTAAATGTTTAGACCCTATCATTATATCTTAAACAGTTTCTCGTTCAAAACAAATAGTACATCAAAACTATATGGCACAAGAAATGCCATCATCCAAGATACGTACCATTTTTCTTGCCAGAAATCATAAACTCGGAAATTGGGATCATCTGCAAAGGAAATGAAAACAATTATAGTTCATGATAGCATCGAAATATATCAAGTTTTGGTTTGATTGATTATAACCCAGACGGGACAATATATTAATAATGTAACAAACAGGGACGCATATTCAAAATTTTGGTTTGCATGCTTAAAAGACAAGGTACGAAATACAGAATTAACAATGTAACAAGCGTAAGGATAAATGTTGCATATAGATAAGCACATAATTAAGTTGAGCATAAATATATTCAACAGTTATATATATAGTATATATATAGTATATATATATATATATATATATATATATATATATATATATATATATATATAGTTATATATATATATATATATATATATATATATATATATATATACACACACAATACCACTAGTGATTAACGTTTTAGATTATGAAACATTAGTTATATATCTATTTTCAAGGACATTAACAATTGAAACACTAACTCGATTTTTGTATTTACTCAAAAAAATGTCTACCATTATTCATTCATGCATAAATGGAAAAGCACGATGAAATAGTGAACGAAAGGACACAGAGTTCGAAATATTCGATGAAAGTGACCAAAACACCGTATATTTTATATCGTATCGTTGACAGAAATGCTGTTGTGCACATACCCGCTGCTCGCATCGGCGTAGGGGCACCTGGAAATTAGGTGAACAATGAACATATTTTAGCAATAAAAGATATCAAGATTTCATGAATGTCATATCAAATAAAGCAAAGCAGTAGCAAAATACTGAAATGATGGTGGATGAGAAAATCTTAAACATGTTTTTTGTAATGACCTAATTTAACTACAATGAAATTCGGACAGACAATAATTCATGGGAAGTAAACAGGTTGAAATCATTTCTCATATTGTTATTCGCTTTTTGTATTTAAAACCTGAAATAATGGTAACTATCTATAAATGAGAAAGAAAAAAAAAGTTTTTTTTTTTTTCAGGAAAGAACAAAAATTAAACATGTTCCAAAATTTTATTTTTCCTAATATTAACATGATTTTTCCAGAGTTCTAAAAATGCTTTAGGGCAAATAACAATTGAGTTGAGTATGAAACCTCAAATTAAATACCAAACTACGGTTTTATCGACCATCATTTCATTAAACCATAGGAAGAATATTACTATAGAACGTCAAACTATTTCGACATTTTATCAAGGAAGTTTTACTTTATTATTTTCAAAACTCCGAGGTAATGTATATGTCTTAGCTAGCCTTTCTTTAAATATAAATAATACATTTGCCAAAGTCATTGTTATTTATTTTGGATACCATGTCAACATACCAACGAAATCAAAATATGTTTATATTTATATCTTTAACATAGCGTCATTCTTTTGAGAGACTACCTTGTTACTGCACGAGACAGATTGCTAAAGTTATAGCTACCAAGGTGTAAAACAATATTAAATAAAATAAACGCAAACTTAATTTTTGATCCTAAGATATCAAAAGCTATTTTCAAGGCTGATCATAAGGAAATCTAAAAGTGCCATCAATATGTACTTTGGAAAAAAGAAAACTTATTGACTCGGTTTCCTTGAAGTATGAACTGACAATAGTCCAAAGGGAACATTTTTATTGATGACTTTTGTAAGAGGTAAAAGCCTGTCCTCTTATGGAGTTCATGCAGTATCCATATGGCAAATTCAAATAATTTCTTATTTCTATCGATTTCGTGAACAGATAATAGATTTCTTGTTGAAAGACATACAGAGTGTAGTAGTAGTAGTGAAGGCCATATTGGTGAGTGGATACCTTTGAAATTCTGAATCTGTGCGCAAGTACGGAACATTAGAAAACAAAACGTGATTTTAAAAAAATCATGCCAAATAGAAAAGATCAATAGTACCACCTTGTCATTGATGCTTACTTAGCATCTCAGTACGTCATCAGCATTGCCAACATATATCTACCAGACGGTAACTGGTGTTAATAAGAAATCTATGGTTTTACAGAAACACTACTCATCTTATGAAAAGCAGTTGTACAAACGGAACAACAATGTAATGTAGGAAATGTGTGATACCCTTATTTACTGTATATGCTGCCCGGTTTAGGCTTGGATTTGCAAATTATCTTTCTTCAATTTAAATAAACAAATTTAAGGTTTATCCAAAGTTGGGATAATATATACAAGTTTAATATTCCAATAGGAATCACAGGAACTCAGATTAAACAGCAGATTATGGATATTACCTCGTGCTGGTTCATCTGGTAGAGTGAAATTGGGGGATATTGCTGGTGTCATTGGAGGTTTTTTGCTTTTTTTCTTGGGCTTTGGTGGCGGTCTTTTGAATACTGGACGATCGGAACCTTTACAACAGTCCTTGAAGCAATTTCTACAGCATTCAGGTTTTTTGCAACTTTTGGCGCTATACAAGACATAGCAGTGGTGTTAATACATAGAGATATATAGATACATAGATACGAATAAATTAGCATTTTAAAAAAATAATGCATCTTGCCGAGACACAAACAAACAGCATCGGACCAGAATTATTATGGACAGAATTCCAACCTCCAACCCACTAATTATCTCTCCGGCACGCTAACCACTGTGACACCGCGGTTAAATATAAAATGTAACTGTCACACACACACACACACACACACACACACACATATATATATATATATATATATATATATATATATATATATATATATATATATATATATATATATATATATATATATTCAGATAAGGGAAAATATTAGTTTGAGAAATCAACAACATCGGCTGTATGTATCAAAATATTGGTGCGCGAGAAGAGATACGTGTAGTTTTTTTATGTCATTCAAGAATAGCATGATTTTTAAATCCTGTCACCATAGTCAAAACATGACTCCGCAAATTAAAAGCCTGTAATGTTTATGCATGTCGTTGTTGACGAAGAAATAGTATAAAAAGTTCGATTTATACCAGTATGGGTATATGTTAATATTATACGTACCATTCTGAGAATGGGTCAAATCCGATTGGCCAATTTCCAATGTATCTCCAGCAAACCCAGGCTGTGAGTAAAGCCAATAAAAGAGCAAGTAGTGCGAGAAAGACAATCCAAACAATGTTTCGTTTGTCCTCAATGAATGTTTTGTAGCCAGTTGTCGTTGTGCTTGAGGTTGTCGTTGTTGGATCCAATACAATTACTGTAACTGACGTCGAACCCACCCGTGCTGGGGACCCAGCATCTGTTGCATACACGGTGAAAGGCAAATTTGTTCCTCCTTTAATTCCATTAAGACTTCCCTGAAGAGTAACACGACCCGTTGATGACACATCGAAGTAGTTTTGAGCGAGTCCAGTTTGGTCAGTACTGAAGACAAACTGTCCGTCCGTCCCACTATCTGCATCAGTAGCCGATATATTGCCCAGCACCGTACCAACGGCTGAATTATTGTAGACGTAGAAGGTGTATGAAGAGTACTTGAAAGTGGGAGTGTGGTCATTTATATTCTCTAAAAAGATCAGAATGTTTCTTGAAACAAACTTTATTATACACATTAAGAACTGGTACAAAATATTTTTCTTATCATGCCATCCCGGTGCCACATTTTATTCATTCTTATATATTTGTGTAGGTTCTAGCTGAATTGAAAATGCGATGTGTTGTCGGCTGTACGCAAACATTCAGGTAACTACATAGAGGATATCTACGGGATTTTTTAGTAGATAAAATGAAATATTTCACGAGTGAAGTGGAAGCATTGTATTGTCACTAGTGACAAAACAAATGTTTCCACTTCACGAGGGAAATATACCCAGATATCTACTAAAAATGTAGATTTTCTTTTTGTTTATATATTTTTAACGTCAAATATCTTTGATTTGCATGGATTTATTTCTCCATCCTTTATCAATGCGATTCAGGGCTACTACATCGATAAAAAGAAGTTCCAAAATTTAACAGTAACTTTTGGAAAGCAACATTTTAAAACTTTAGATTGTACTATAATGCTTCAAATTCTGTATTTTGACAAATTAATGAATGTTTTCGTGCGAAAATGAAGATATTTTTACTTTCGTTAACACGTTTCTTGTGCGAATTGACACAGTGAACATTGCTGGGTAGGTTGGTACTATAGCAACATGGCAGAAAGCTCCAACAGGTGTTAGAACATAACATCATTAAACAACATATTTTAACGAATGTAAGTTTACTTGTAAGAATTTTGGCTGCTATTTTTGTTGATTTCTGCGTTCAGATGTGACGTATGCGTTTTGGCATATTTGCTGTTGTTACGTGTCTAGGCTCGTACAAAAGTAACAAAGAAAAGAATGAAGCCAACAAGCTTTGTAAATTTAACAAAGTAATTTATTTCCCTAGAAAATCAAGATAAAAATATGAAAAAGGACTTACGGTTTATGAATCAAATCCAAAAATTAATCCAACAGTTAAAAATATAAGTCCTATCACTAAAAAATTCTAAGTGAATCAAAGTTCGAATCCCGATGAAGTTCCACAATATGGAAGGCGATGACGTCTTCGATAACCTGTTTTGTGTTGTCGTGTCAACAGTTCTTTGTTGAATTACCAAGAATAATATTCCGACTTTAGAATTCCGAATAATTTTCAGTAAATGTCTTTGTCCAAGAATTTTGATGAGCACTAGATAAAGTCTCCAGGGAAATTAAATTATTAATTTCGAAAAAAAGAAAAATTCAAATTAAACTGGCACAACAAAAATAATACCTTTGAGCCAGAAGGTATGAATTACAACTGACTAAAAAATACTATTTATACGTCACTTTAACTCAAACTGAAACGCAAAACGAACTACGTGATAGGGTCATGTGATCATTTCCTTTCAAGAGACGTAGTAACATCATATGTCAATTATCACGTAGGCCATGTACGGATTCGATTGTACTGAACGAATCTTACTATAAGATTCAATAATAAAAAAAATTTAAAAAGTTGTTTGCAATAGAACTGAAACTGGCTCCGAAATCTAGGTCACCAAAAGACACAATGTTTCTACGAACTGCGTGTTTATCAGATTTAATAGAACTGAACTGAATTTTCTGGAAACATGTCAAATCCGGTGAATAAAGTTATCATTACAATAACATGTAATGAAATAAGAATAAAATAAAAAAGACATTTAAAACTAACACACAAGTAATTAAATTACATATACGTAATACTGTACATTTCGGTAAGTGATGCCGCACCCTAATTTCGATTGTCACTTATTTTCGTTTTGCAAGCGACACTATTCAGTGCTTGATTTCTCCATTATTTTCAGACATGATTATGATTGTTATGACAGTTAAAATCGCTACTTAAACAATTGTATTACTATATTAAATCGAGAGGTGTTACTAGAAATGTATACGTTTTGTTGTTGAGTGTAACAGGTATATACAACAGGTCAAGCAAGTTCAGTCACTGACAGTTGTCATGAGTCATGTTGAAAACTAATTATACAAAAATAATATTTGAAGCCTGTTTTTGTTGTTTGTTCATTTTAATGCATTCTTGGTGGCGCCTTATAGGGTCCTCATCCTGACACATGTTAAGATCTAAGATCTATTCATTCTGATGAGATAGATAGATAGATAGATAGATAGATAGATAGATAGATAGATAGATAGAGGGGTGGAGAGAGGTAGAGAGGCAGGAAGAAAGGAATAAGAAAAACATAGGCCTAAATATGGAAATGCAGCACAAGGGTATATAAACGTCTAAATTTATAAAGAATGTACTTTCAATGTGATATCTCTACTGCGGCAGTATCATTTATATCCCACACATATATTTTAATATTTCATTATGTGATATATAATAAAATTTATTTTTAACTGTTATTTTGGTATTCCAAAGAGGTGTCACAATTTTGGAATCGATCTGGCAACAATACAATAATAAACGGTTGTATAAGTGGAACATTTACCAGATCTTTATGAAATACTTTGATCACTTGGGCTCAAATTTTATTGTGGCTTTTATGGCAAACGTTTTTAAGGAAGCTGTGCATGATCCCGTGTTTAGATCCATGAATTAAAACATACAAATGAATTAACGAAATAGACCCTAAAGCTACAAAATACACATGGTCACTCCATAAATAATGATTTTAATAGGTCTTCACCACTGTTCGTTATTTACTGGTTATTTTATTTCAGCATGGCGTGGCACAGATATACGTATATGAGTCATTATGGCACAAATATACACATCTGAAGCAGCATGGCATGGCACAGATATTATACACATCTGAGTAAATATGACATGTCGTAGATATCATGTATCATCTTTTGAAATATAATATAGTTTTTATTTTAGTCGTTTAGGACAATGAAGTTAGATTTTAAATCCTTTAATTCACTGGTTAGTAATATAGTAAAAGTGCATGTATACTTCGTCGTAAGAGTTTCATTCTTGACAAGGCTGATCGCTAAGGTGAAATCAGCAAATAAACAGGTCAAGAATTACATGCGAGTATGAATGGGGATCACGTAAACAAAGCGCTTGATTCAAAGTGTAATTGCCCTATTCAGAACTATCACTATGTCGGATTAATTTACCCTCGGACCTGGATTCGAATTTCCGTAGAGTACGAAATAAAATTTCTCTAACCTGTATGATAGTAATATTTGTATTACATATTAATTCTGCCTAGTATTATGAAGCATTCTCCTGTAGAATCCAGGGATATCACTTTCCATTCTGTTTGGTGTATATTTGTAAAATTCTATTTAATTAATCCTATATACCTTGATTTCTTTCGTGGGAATTTGGAATGAATGTGTAGATAGATGAGAATTAATTATCAGATCGCCATGTGAGTGTGTCTGCCACGTACGAATGCATATAACACGGACTCAGTAGCATCATTTCTGGTGACGTTTTCTTAAACGTGATGGAATATGGACTGGTGTGTGATGGCAAGGCGATGGGTACCGTTTACCCGCGGACCTGGGTTCGAATCTCCGTAGAGTACGAATTATAAATTCTCTAACGTGTATGATAGTATTATTTGCAATAAATTTTAATTCTGCCTAGCAGTATCAAGCATTCTCCAACAGAATCCAGAGATAGCACTTTCCGTTATGTTTGGTTAATATTTGTAATTCTCTCTCTCTCTCTCATACTTATATACTTATACTTATTATATATACTTATATATATATATATATATATATATATATATATATATATATATATATATATAATCCACACAAAAGGGAGGGATGAAAATCATTTCAACACAGCTTAGCTATCAAACCAAAACATTTGAATTTGTAAATGAATGTCTGTGTACATTTCAGATCTCCGAAATACATCTGAAGCAATAGAAATATAAGAAAACTTATGCTTTGCGCCTAAACTTTGATAATTTTCAGAGACTTTCGAATTCCTTATGAAATCTATAGACGCATGCCCTTTCGGACATACAAACTTCCTGAGCAAGTTACACCAATTCTAACCTTTTAATTGATCTGAATATAGCAACAAATGGTATAGTATTTCGGACTAAGTGAAAGTTAACGCATTTTTCTCTGCACTGTAAATGTAACTTTCAGAGAACCTTTTCAGTGTCTCACTAAATGCATAGACTATTAAAGGAAAAATGTTTTATCCACGACTCTCAACATACATACATACATACATACATACATACATACATACATGCATACATACATATAGTAAGACAGAAAACATAATGACAAACAGTGACACAAAAGAAGATATCGATAGATAAATAAATAGATAATTACTCCTATTTTCTTACTCAACGCGATTGATAGTGTTGCCGTGGCTGTCAGACCGCCGCTATCAGTGGCTGTTACGATACAGGTGATCAACGTAGGTTTGCCTGGAACGTCAAGATCATAATCGACGGCGAATGTAAGTAAGCCGTTAGCGGAATTCATAGTAAAATATCCTGAATAAGCGCCGCAATCCCCCTTGAATGTGCGAGTGTCCCCACTATCAATGTCGGTTACAACAAATCCAGGATTTGGAAGCTGTGTACCGGCCTACAATACAAAACAATGCAATACGATAAAAAAATAATATTGGGAAGCTGCATCAAGTCAGTTTGTGGAGAGTCGGACTCATAATCCAAGGGTCGGGTTACGATACCCGTAGAGACCAGCCTTTGTTGGGTGCCTTTGTGTGTTCCTGGAAAAGGCACTTAGCTCCAACTTCGTTGGCATGATATAGTCAAAGAATGTGTTGAAAGTGCCGAGAAAACCAGACTTCCAATGATACAATACAATACAATACAATACAATACAATACAAAACCATACAATACAATCGTTTACAATACAATACAATACAATACAATACAATACAATACAATACTGCATTAAAAGCTGATATTTAAAGAAGCCATTAATATCATTAAGGATGCATGAAAATTATATACACGTATGGAATAAAGAATACTTTCTCCACCAGTACAATAGTTTTGTGGAGATAAATATGGCGAAACTACACTTTGCCCTGAATTTCACGAGCCACGACCGCCTTTGAGCTTCTGGATTTAACGAAGATTTCATTTTGGACTGGTAAAAGATCAATGAAAATCTCACAAAATATATTAGTCTAAATGGGGTATTGGTCCCAATTAAAGAGAGATGTCTTTCGAAGCCAATTACCACATTTTTAAGTAGGTGCTCGGTCTAAGATAGCATATTACGTTTTGCCCCCCCCCCCTCCGTATATCAAGGCACAAACTCCTCTTCTCTACGTTCCTCACCCATGAATACATTGAAAAGAAAACTGTCGGACACATGAATAATTCTTGAAACAACTCCAGCAATTTGATTAGATTCGATGTAAAATGCTGGAGAAACTGTAACTCCCCCTTTACCCCATTTACATGACATGTATGAGTGACTTAAATCTAATGTTGAATGAAGAGATGTCATATTTTCGATCGATTGTCACCTTTGGATTTCCAGAGCTAACAAACTCCAGTTCGCTATATTCCTCACCCCTTGGTATATTTAAAGGTTAGCTATTGAGCTCATTAATAATTCACGAAACAATTTATTTGATTCTATCCCGTGCAAACTGCTTCGAAAAATCCACCTACCCATTAAACCACGTTAAAGGGGCTATAAAGATATCAGGGAGAAAATTACCCATCCAACGTATTCATACGATGCCATTTTATGTCACTGAAAAAAGAGCTAAGAATCACCTGATTTGCTAGTTGATTTTCACGTCATGTTATGAATATCTATGTAAATCGATGATGTTTTCGAGCAGATATAAAATCCGTATTAATTCGTCTTTCGCACCGGAAGTAAGCAGGGTTTCACCAGACTTTCGTATGCTCAAAAAATGCATATAAACATTAAATTATTGCAATAGATTAAGCTCCAAGTTCTATGCCATATACAAGTTTTTGTTTAACTCTAAAGGCACATAATGTGTTTCGAAAGCATTCCTCTACGTATTTTCTCTCCTTTCCTTTTTCCGTTCTTACTTTCACCTCGTTTAACATTATTGTCTTAATTCTGACATTTATTTACAATTATTCCGTGCTTATATTGCACTGCTAAGACAATTAATCTCCAGCGCTTAAACATTTCTACGATTACCTGAATAAGTCATTCAACTCTCGGTGCACCCCTCCCCCAATCCCATTTCCAGATCGGAGAGAATTATTGCAAGTCATTTGAGCATATTAGCAAACGAGGCTCATCAAAACCTACAGGTGTATTAAAAGCTGCATGTCATTACACTAAAACGAATACACTGACGCACACACATAAGGTCTAACAGAGATTATGTTATCAGTACCTTTAATACGAAATTGCGTAGAGATAGATATGAAAAAGCAACGACTATCTCGACGTACCAAACTTTCATTGGCATCTAGTCTGTAAGTATTTTGAGAGAACGACAGTCCTTCATTCACATTGGAAATACGGATCACGAGATTTTGGGAGTCAATGAGTTTTCCATCGGTGACTGACACCTTGAACGTAAACACCTTGTCTGTCATGGCCTCGTAGTTTATTAAATTCGTAGTTGACGCACTTATTAAACCGCCTAGAAAGGAAGAGTGTACATGTGTATATACACAATTACTTATGGACTTAACCTACATGGCTATAAATATGGATAGATAAATTAATTGGTTGGTAATTGTATATATATATATATATATATATATATATATATAGTATATATATATATATATATATATATATATATATATATATATATATATATATAATATGCTCATTTGTTTTCTCCGTTAACTTTACATTGTCAGAATCGTACAATATTTTACAATATGGTTCTCACGTGCGCTTCATATTGCACTCACGTGTGCTCAATGGTGTATTAGGAACTCCTTTGCAAACAAATCATCTACACTCACGTAGTAGACGCTTTACGTTTTGATTGATTAGATTTGTTTCTGAATGAACTAAAGCAGATGTTTCGTGGACTGCCACATACCAGCTGCTTTGCCACATTCCGCGTTAACTTTTTTGATACAATGTTTCGGATTTAGGCTAGCGATAGACACCAGATCTCATAAAATTGCTGGGTCCTTACAAATAACATGCAAGTGACAAGGCATAAACTGTCTTCTTTAGCTGGTAATAAGAATGGCAAAAAATATACTTACAGTTTTACATTCTGAATTTCCTCAAAATGTACTTTCATAGTTCTGCAAGTCAGAATTACATGAGCCATGTCATGGGTTCTCAAGCTTGATTAAACATTTCGAAATTAAAAGTAATTTCGATTATATTCCAAGTTCAATTACATCCTCCTTACTGCACTCAAAATGAAATAAGCATTATATTCCATAGCGTTGTTTTGATATTGCAATTGAAAGACTTCATATTTTTCCCACATTATGATTTCAAACATTCAGTGACAGAACAGAAAGGGGCCCCGAGTGGCCGAGTGGTCTAAAGCGCTCTCCGTTACGGATCACTGCCATCTCACCTCTGTCTGCGTGAGTTCGAGACTCGGATTCGGCGAATGTGGATATGTGAGAAAGCTTGCCAGTAGCTTCTCGTGGGTCGGTGGTTCTTTCTGGGGATTTCCCGGTTTCTTCCTCCACCATTAATACTGGCCGCCATGTATAGCCTATCGTGTGCTGAAAAATGGCGTTAAGCCCAACAACAACAACAACAACAACAACAACAGAACAGAAACACACTTGCAGTTGTCAACACGCTGCTCCCTCGCTGCTGAAATCCAACGTACTTTATGTAGAAATGGCACAGATAAATCCAGTCCATAATCACGAAATTTCGTAGAATCGACAAAAATACCAAAATCTATTCATTTCAGATCAAATGGAAAAGTTGTTGCAATGCGCATTCATTCACAATATGACTCTAAATTTCATTTTAAGTAGACCAAAAATACCATTTTCTTTCGAAAGTTGTGTCTAGCGCGCGACTAAGTTCAAATTCATCTGGGCGGAGTTATGTGCGCATTAATAATGTTGTTGTTGTGTAATGATGAATCTGCGCTTGTGTATTTAGTTTGGAATACGGCATACATTCAGTTACTTTGTTTCTTGTCGTGTATTTTTGCTTATATAATTAAGCCTTAGGTAGAATAAGAAAATGAGCATATAATAAAAAGGTTACTGCATTTGTATGGGAAAATGTGAACTGGTTTTGTCGGATGGATATACTGCACTCCCAAGGTCGTGCAGTATATCCATCCGAAAAACTCGTTCATATTTTCCCATACAAATGCAGTAACCTATAAATATAGTTAGTTAGTTAGCTTTCTAGGTTGCTGTAGAGAAGTAGAGTACAGACTTAATTTGCGATCTTTGAATCAAAATACAAATTTATCTCAGACTGTGAATTTTTAATTTTAATTGACATGTCATTTCGTGACCTCAATAACGATGAATGATGTTCGAAATGATAATTCATAAATTATTACTAACAATAAATTAAAAGCACCCTAAAATTCTGTAAACAATGCATGTGACAAAGGAAAAATTGGATTTCATTTCTCGGAATAATGCCCAACACCTGACTGATAATGCAGCTTATTTCAAAAGCTATCGGCATGCAAAGGTTGTCTTACTTAATTGCGATGTAGATTATTTTATTTAAACTCCTTTATGATGCAAATAAAATAATATTTCAAGAGTTTGCATGTATAAAAGACATTAGCTTTGCTTGTTTCAAACTTTGGAAACAAATTTTGTTAAAATTAAAAAATTTTATTTAAACGTATTTACTTATTTCGCATCCTAAGCTTTAAATGTGTTTAACGAAAGATAATTTCAGTTGATTTACATATCTGTCAAACTCCACAATTGTTACCTTTTGTTTGATGAACTCAGTTTATACTAAATATTGTCTAATTAATTGGTTCATCTGTGTAATCTTCCCTCAATTCTAATTAAAAAAAGAAATTCAAATTCTCCATATGTCTTAGAAAAACTCTGTTGAAATCGTTTCGTGTGAAAAACAACATCGTTCAATATTATAGTTAAATTGCATCTGGTAGGTCTAAGCGTGTACATTTATTATACAATGGTATCTATTCCGAAGTTTCTTTCAAAACTGAAGGGGTCAGAAGTGCTATATTGTATATACGTCAATGTTTACTATTATATTTATCTACAAATAAGGATATCAACTTCTTTCTTCGGACTCTGTAACGTCGACAAAACCCTTTAATAACTTGCATATGTTAAGATTCACACACTTACTGGAGCTGTCGATACTAAAATAGTTCATTCCAGTTCCCGGAGATGACGTCATACTATAGGTGAGGGCATCTCCGTCATTGTCGATGGCGCTGGCCTTGTAAACTGACGATCCAAGAGCTATATTTTCTGATACGTAGAGGTCTGTAGCCAATGGCAAGTTGGTAAATTTAGGCGCGACATTTATGCCTACAGATTCCAGAAAAAAAGATGTCATTATATTACGAAACTATGTAAGTTTCCGTCTGTTTCATGATTAAAATTAACGCTCTACCTAAAACAAAATTACCCAAATAATACTTTTCTATTGTCTTCAATATTTTTGCTTTCATTCTTTATAATTTATATACAATGAAATGCCTCTCTCTCTCTCTCTCTCTCTCTCTCTCTCTCTCTCTCTCTCTCTCTCTCTCTCTCTGTTGTCTAAATTAGAACAGACTTCAGAGAGCCTTTTAGAAATAAACGATATAAAACATTAGAGCCACATGTTGCAGCGTGAAGTAAGTTTGCCACATTATGACGTAAACACAAATCATGCGGGAATTTAAGTGTCGGAAAATTCCTCAAACACAAACATTTCCCTGAATAAGTTCTGCAAAAGTATTCTTTATCGATGTGTTAAATTCATTTATTGTCATTATTTTCATCCACATTATCTTATGTAATCACTGGTACCTGTGTAGCTCGTGATCTATGTTATAACCATAAATCCTGTTGCCAGAAATAGTGTCAAAATGAGCACAAGAAACAGATGAAACAAACGACAAATGATTAAATTTTGTCCTCGCAAAGATGAAGCAAAATAAAGTGTTACCCATGTCCAGCGGGCCGCCACAACACGTCGCGAATTTTTCGTTTCCGCTCAACAGCCTTAGAGTATAAGGACTGAAACCAATTTTGTACAAGGCGAAAAGTCGAGCTTAGTCATGTGTGCGCTCTTCAATATTTCTAGACTAAATTTAAGAGAGTTGTTATTGCCTTATCACTTTACTCTTCGACGGCATCATGTATGGGTGGGGGGAAGGATCTCATTCGTATTTATATGTATCTAGTGATGAGTTGTGTAAATATCAAATTAACGCCGGAATCATATTCTATTTCCAATCCTCTTTCTACTGTTTTCGTTCATTTTTCCTCTGCGCGTTCTTCGTATGTCTTCTTTGATTTTACTGCTTTTGTTGCTAATTTTGGTTTTCTTCTAACAAAGCAGAGACATATTCATCCTTTAACTTATTAACTGCCTCCACGTTTTTCACCGTAATTCTAAGATGTTTCGTTTTCCTGCTTTTCTAATGCCTCTTCTATTTCAGTCGCTGTTGTGCTGATCAAAATTTCTGGATAATTTGTGGCTAGGTATTATGGTTACTTTTCTGGAATATTAGCTACTGTATAAAATGGTGGTACTTAAGATTAAACATATTCTATTGCCAAGATTACAAGTATGGATGCATGGCAAAGGGATTGGGAAAATGTTTTTAAAGTTCCTCTCCGTTATAGGAGTAAATAAATATAGTTAACGAGCATGCAGGCAATAGTTCTGGATAAAGTCAAGACAAGTGACGTACATACAGGCAATGAAATGTAAGGGATGAATGAATGATAAGAGCGGAAGGATAGTGTTTAGTGTGAACCGGTACGTACAATTTTAACTGCAGTCACCGGTACGTACAATTTTAACTGTTGTCATAATGGAACAAGACGTAATCATATGTTTCTAAATCTGTTTGTGTTAATAATAAATTTCTGCATTTGCTTTGTTGCAAAGTACGTTGCCAAATAAAAGTGTATCTGTATCAATACTAATACTAACGGTGGAAGACCATACTCTCCATCCATCACTTTATGTACCAACTCTCTGGCGATAAGACTGCTACTTGCTCTTCTAATAAATTATGAAGAACATGCCTGCTGGTACGTTTTGGCACATGTAATATTTTTTATGTCGTAGAAAAAATGTCCTGCTAGCTTTCACAGGTATTGCTGCCGTTGGTGCAGATAATTCTTCCAGTTGTGTAACTTCTTTAGCAATGGTTCAAAAACATTTTTAAATAGCTTAGCCATTGGTTCTGCAATTTCCCTTTGAAATTATATTGTTACCTCCATTCTTCTCTAAAATTTGGTCTTTAATTTTCTTTCTAGCGTCAAGCCATTTTTCGATTATCTTTTGACGCTCTTGCATACAAATAAATTTTACAAAGGTCATTGTCTATATTATTATATAGTATCGAAACATAATGAAAAATTATGCAAAAAATAGCATTATAATGTATCATATTATATCCAGTGATATTGTCAATATTATTATTCATATTGAAAAGCGTCACTAGTTGATATTGTTTTTAAATTGTTTGATTGTTGTTTTTTTTAAATTTGTTTAAATATTGTTGTTCTTTTTGTATTCTTTAATATAGCTTAAAAATTCTTTTAATATAGTTTCTTTTAAATTCTATTGTTGTTTAATTCTTTAATAAGGTTTTCTAACATTCAGTCGTTTTACAGACAAGTCCTGTTGTAACGTTGAGAACATTTTTGCTCCTTGCCTTATCGCATTTTTCCTTCGAGGAAATGTGAGCCAAACTCGGCAAATTCCCACTACTATGGTCCCTATGTAGCTCGGGATCTTAGTGAGAACCATGAACCCTGTTGCCGTAATTTAGCGCCAAAACGAGTGCAACAAGCAGATGAAGAATGAAGAATTCAATGAATATTACCATTACTTTTTTGGAGGAAGATGCGTTATCCAGGTCCGGCTGACCATCACGTAGCGTTGCGAATTTCCTATCCAATTATTAATTTTAGAACGACTACGTGAACTAAATCCAGGTTTTACGAAGGCGTTAAAAAAGTAAATTGTTCGATTTGACCTCCGTTGAATCCAAATAAGACTACGTCATAAGAATAAACAACGTCATCTATTCTCTTGTATCACTGCCTGGAAGGGCGCACGCACGAAACTCTCATTAGACTGTCTTACTCGAATTGTTTTCTTACTCGACAACTGCACATTCATTATCACTTTATTGGTTAACCAACCTGGCATTGTTACATCATGGTGCCTGTAAAATGTATAGTAAGAGATACCCCTCAAATGTCATGCGTTTAAATAATGTATGTTTTTCTTTAAACAAAATAATATTCTTTGATTAGTTGTAGTCGCATAAACGAGGTGGAGTTCTTTATTGTTTGATATCTATGACTAAAAGTCACGCTTGAATCTAGGTGCATAAAAGTGTCATATGTACATTATAGCGCAACGTTTAGTAACGTAATTCACCATGGCTTTTTATTTTCTATACAAAAACCTGATAGACATGGTGAAAACTCAGTTGCTTTAGGTATCCTAACGATTATTTGAAAGAAAGAAATTATTTTCATATATTATTAATCCTTTGTGAACGTTGTAATAAAATATAAAAGGTCATATTTACATGCATATCAATTATAGTCAGTATTGCAAATTATAGTCCTAAGATTGAAGCTGGCTATAACGATGAAGACTGATTTTCTCCTCAGAAGAATAAATAGAATAAAAGAACCATTCCAATAATATACGCTATTGTAATTACATCAGTCTAACGGTATTGAGTGACTGGAATATCAGTAAATTTTCGTTCGGATGTTACCCTATTTGAAATTATTTCCTTTATAGATTTTCAAAATGAGAAGCCTTATAAATGTTTAGGATCGTTAGTAGACACGAAGGTAAGATTTCTTTACTTATGTTATAGTCCATCCTTCAGCTACAACATGTACTGTATACCCATATTGCTACATGTACCAAAAGGTTTAGGCGTACGCCTATCCCAGCATTCTAAGTGATTTCAATAGTCATGAACTTACCAGATATGGTAACGGTGAGTGTGTCGGTTACAGTGTTGTATCCATCCGTCACTGTGATTGATAGATCATAACCACCAACTTGACTGTTGACTAAATCTTGATTAAGTTGTATGTTACCCGCTGAAAAATAAATATATAGGCACATGACAAAAATAACTAATCGCGTTGCTCTATTTCATATATATCGACATTTCTTTACACCCGAGACGATTCCACTTTCTGACATTTCCGAAACTGACCTTTTGCAGGTATATATTGCAGGTACATATACATGAAATTGTTTGTAGCTGCTGTACCTGGAAATGACGTGTGTAGACAACCAGCCATATGATGCATGAACTGGTCGGACAATACAAACGGTATGGATTGTATCAAACGCAGCGTCTAATCAGAAAATTTTAATATATAAACATTGGTTTGTGAACATAATTCACACAATGTGCATTTCCTTATATTAAATAAACCTGTCTTTATTATATAATGTTTAATTTTGAATTTCCACTTTTAAGATGATTTCTTCTATAGATACAAA